>PVJD01006058.1:0-104561 GCA_004026545.1 Mormoops blainvillei | reverse complement strand
TTTCAGCTCCCTGGGGGCAGAATGTATGCTCCTGGGTCATCTGAACACTAGGAGGGGAGCAGGCTAAGAGGTCCCCCTGGAGAGAAAGCAGTTGCCTGCCTAGGTTCAGGTTACTATGGCAGCAGTCCAGGTCTTTTTGGCTCAAGCTTCTCTACCTTGTCATATGTAGCCATGTGATCAGTGGATGGAGGTTCTTCTGGAAAGAGTGTCATTTGTCCATCTCTCTCGCCCCTCCCAAGCATGGGCCTGACTAACTCTTGTTATGCCCAAGGGAACAGATTGCCACATAAATTATCTATGCCTACACAGATAATGTAGGCATTATCCAGCTGCACACAAGAACGACAGTCTTATTCCACCCCGCTGCCCCCCCGGCCCCGCCCCAGGCAGGTGGGAACCCAGAAAGGCCACTGTGATCGTTAATTGTATGGGTCAACTTGACTGGCCATGGGGTGCCTGGATCAAACATTATTTCTGGGTGTGTCTGTGGGTGTTTCTGGTAGAAAATAGCACGGGAATCAATGGACTCAGTAAAGCAGATGACCTTCCCCAGTGTGAATGAGCATCATCCAGGCCATTGAGGGTCTGGACAGAAAAACAAAGGGCAGAAGGATGAATTTGCTCCTTTACCCTGCCTCATTGCTTGAGCTAGGACATTTCACCTCATCGTCTCCTGCGCATGGGATTTACACCAGGGATCCTCTGGTTCGCAGGCCTTTGGACTTGCACTGAACTACCCCGCTGGCTTTCCTGGGTCTCTAGCTCACAGGTGGAAAATCAGGGGACTTCTCAGTCTCCACAGTCATATAAGCCAGTCTCTCGTTTTACATATATACTATATATGTATATACAGATATACACACACAGTTGACTCTTGAACAACATGAGGGTGCTGACACAGTCAAAAATCCACAAATAATTTTAGTAGCCCCCCAGATGTGTGGATTTCCAGGTACAGACTTAAAATACTGTTTTCCATCCGCGGTTGGTTAATCCACAAATGTGAAACAGGGGGATACTTACTGAATAAAAAACTCTACATGTCTATGGACCTGTGCAGTTCAAACCCATGCTGTTCAAGAGTCGACTGTATTACCTGTTCAGATAGATAGACAGACAGACAGACAGATAGATAGATTTCTATGGTGAACTCTGACTAATACAACCATTCTTTCAGTTACCCTGAAAATTGCACAGTGTGCAGGGTTGTTAGCCTGCCAGCCATGTCAGAAGCTACACCCCTGCGTTCCCCAAAAGCCAAAACCCCCTTTCTGTGTTAACCAAATTTGTTACACCTTCACGCTCAAGGTGCTGTGTGCAGACCTGTGTTCATGTCATAAACTGATCGAGTTGGTACTACCTCAAGGGAGCAAATGGGTAGAGAAGTACTGGGGGCCAGGTCAAGTGTGACCTGGAAAATAAGTCATGAGATTCATGAGCTGAGGAAAGAAAATTGGAAAACAGTAATGAGAAAATCGAACTGAAATCAGAAACAAACAGAACTAAGTGGTTTATGAAGAAGTGTTCATGGAAGATGAGTCTAAGGTAACAAAGAAACTACAGAGAGCTGCCATTTGTGTGTGTGTGTGTGTGTGTGTGTGTGTGTGTGTGTGTGTGTGCGCGCGCATGCGTTTAGTAGTTAAACCAGGTGAGACAGCAATGTAGAAACTGGTTCCAAGCTGGAGATGGCCCAAGTGAGTTTGGGCAGGGAGGACACAGTCCTGGTTTCAGATCCCAGAGGCTGAGACCTGGGCAGATGGCAAGGGAGGGAGCATCTGATAAGCTGCCAGCAGCTGGCAGCCCCATGGATTCTCAGCCTGTGCTACAGGAGTCCAAGGACACACCTGCCACACCTGAATTACCTTTTAAGGAAAGTGGCCCAAACCGGTTCTTTCCTGTGTCAGTTGCTATTGCTCATGTCATGTTTTGAGTGAAACCAGCTCAGTGCCCTCACCATAATTGGCTTCACCAGACACTGATGCCAAGCCAAAGGTAGCCACCCATGAGCCAGACATGGTAACTGCCTCTGATGTAGCGTGGCATAAAATCTGCCCAGTGAGGTCACTTCACATCAGACGGTCTCAAACCCACCTGTTATAGGATAAATTGTGCTCTCCCCATTCATATTTTAAAGCCTTACCTCATAGTGTCTCAGAATGTCGCTGTATTTGGATACAGTCCCTTTAAAGAGGTGATCAGGTTAAATCAAGGCAGCTAGAGTGGGCCCTAATCCAATCTGACTGGTGTTCTTACAAGAAGAGGAAGTTTGGATACACACAGAGACACCATGGGGACACACAAAAAGGAAAGGCCATGTGAGGACACAGTGAGAGGTGGCACCTGCAAGCCAAAGACAGAGGCTTCAGAAAAAACCAACCCTGCTGACACCTTGATCTTGGATGTCTAGCCTCCAGAGCTAAGGGGAAACAAATTCCTGTTGTTCAAGCCACCATTCTGTGATATTTTGTTGGGGCGGCCATAGCACTCTGACACACAGCCATTGCAGTTTTCCCTTTTGGGGAAACTAAGTACAAGGTCAGGATCACTCATAGTCTAGTTGGAAGTATTGGAATCTAGACAGACAGTCCCGCTCAGAAGACAGTGCTGCTATAACCCCACACTCTTAACTCTGCTATCAATCAATCATCATCAAAGATCAGGTGTCTCTTGCTTGAAATCTTACGGAGCCAGGTTAATAAACAGGGAGCTTCTGAGGGGCAGGACCAAGAATGCTGGCAATGAGCTTGGTGTGAATACTTAGGCCGGGCTGGGCCAGGCAGAAGCTGACAAAATCTCAGAACCTGACCAGGAAGATGAGACACCCTGAAGTTGAAACAAGGGAAGGTAAAAGACGGAAAACGTGCTTTCATGTTTATAAAAACACGAAGATGTTAATGGGGCTCTAACTAGACTTACAGACCAGGAGCGAGCACTTCTGTCCAAAATCAGCACTGAGCCCAGTGGCTGAGTCCACAGAGAGTGGATGCTAGAGTCTCTGGCCACTGGAGCCTTGGGAGAAACCATGGGTTGAAATTTCTCTGTTGGGTAGAGATAAATAATAGCTCCTAGTGCAGACAGGGCTTGTCCTGGTGGGGTTGTTGAGTCCAATTCTTAAGGCCGAATATTATCTATTTGATTTTCCTCTATTTTCACAGAAAAATAAAATAAAATTAGATGTCTTTTTCTATAATCAGCTCACAAAACAGTGAAGGCAGCTATTTGTACATACATGTTTCTCCCTCTTTTCTACAGTGCTATTTATAACCACATTTTAAAACTGCTTGGGGGAATGTTGACATTTTGTTACTCTGCAAAGCTTTGGATTTTTCCGGAGAGATGAGAATCCGGGGAAAGGGGGATAAACTCCAGCTGCCCTCTCACATGCATTCTGGGAACTGTGTAAAGAAGTTAAGAGCTTGCCAAGCATGATGGACCGCCAGGCAGGGTGCGCGAAAGCCTCCTTGCGTCTTCCAGGCTCCTCACATGGCCTGCGGCTTGGCTTTGCTCTCCTCTGACTTGATTTGATTTTCTTGCTTTGCTCAACATGAGGAAGGACCGGCGTGAAGAACTGAAAGGGCATAGGGAGAAGCATGCTGGACTGAAGGCCGTGATCATGAGGACCAGCCCCCCACACTCCCTGTACAGTCTGTCCTTCCCGGGGCTTTGGAGAGGTTGATAAAGTATGAGCGAAGCCGGCTTGCAATGGACTGTGAGAGTCTGAGTTCTAGTGGGGACCCCAAAAAAGTGTAGAACTCTTGCCAGCAGCTAAATTTACTTTTGTCCTGCCTTCCCGGAAAACTAAGACCTCTGGAAATTGCCTATGGTCCTGCAGACAAAAGGGATCCAGTAGGCAATCAGCCTAGCGCAAGTTAGGCCAAGGTGAGTGAGTACCAGAGGACCCCCTGGGGCAGGGGGAGCAAAGCCTGCAGGGAGCAGAGCTGCCCATGGGTGGATCTCAGAGGCTGACGCTGAGTTCCTTGCCAAGTTTTGCAAAGTCATATTCCTAGAGCTTTCCCTGGGAACTCCCAAGGTCTTCTTTGTTGGTGGTAAGAAAGTACTTTTAGGTATGTAAATAAGGTTCAGAGAAGAATAAAAATTTTCAATAAGGGAACATTAACTCTCCAGGCTGATTAGTTTAGATACTTCCTCTGCTTACAGAGAGATGGGTAGGTTGACAGATGATCTCTCTAGAATTCTCTCAGATCTATGATACTATATTTTCTTTGGATAGGGTCATATTCTAATTATACTACTTAAATTTATGATCAAGGAAATGAGTGACAAGTATCTTTGTATTATGCATTCTGCATAAATACGTGTGTTATATATACATGCTGTATTGTAAATCTGCTTGCCTACACATTTATTTTTCACTCCAGTGCAACACTGGGACCATGCATTTCAAATGACCTAAATAAAGTTTTTAAGACTTGCAAGGATTTCTGTATAGCCATGGAAGAATGAGCTCTTTAAAAACACCTGCTCCTTCAGCAGCCACGTATCTGAGGGGTTCCCATTGGACTGTGCCAGTCCCAGGGGTTACGAGGGTATGTGAAAGGCTGAGCGCAGGGCTATTTAAATCACAGCTTGTTGGAGGGGTACTGGGGAAGCTGCAGGGCCATGGGAGCAGTAATCAAAATCCAGAAGGCAGCCGGTAGCACGTCACCCTTGGGCGCCAGAAGCCCATCTGCCTGGATGCCACCACAGCTGCTCTGTCTCCTCTGTGAGAACCGGACTTCGCATTTGAGGGACATGGCCGAAAGCACCCCCTCCGTTTGTCATAAACTTCCTTCCTGAGGAAGTTTAAAGAGATTAAGTGTTCTCCCCAAGTCCACATGGCTAGTATGTTGCCGAGTGGGTATTTGCACCCAGATCTACATGGCCCAGGTCTGGACTCTTGCCACAATAAAATGATCCCATTCTCTATATCACAGGAATGACAGTTTAAAGGACATAGTGTATGTGAAGGCATTTTGACAACTGTGAAAAGCTAAAGACAGGTAAGTAATTCATGTTATTTAAAGTCAAATCTCTTTACATAAGCCCATGATGAGATAGTGGAAAATTATGGTTCAGAGAAACGTTCTCACTTGCCAAGTCAATGACACTCCTTCCCAGATCACCAACAGTAATAAAGAGAGTTAATGACTGAATAAAGCTTTTAATTGTGGGTTGGACTAGATGACCTCTAAGGCCCTGCCAAGTCAGTATTTCTGAGAATCAGGAATTTTATCAAAGCAGTAAGAATGTAGCCCTGTGCTGAATCTGACCTCAGAGAAAACTGAAGTCAGCAAAAAGTTCCTTTTTCTCTTTCATTTCATTTCTCTGCTATTTTCTCTCACTTTCAACCCTCTTGCCAGGCAGTCATTGCTCTCAAGGCTCTCCTTAGGTTTTGTGCACCACAGAGAAGGGGAATTTGATAAATGAATTCGGACTGAAGGAGAGAAAGGTCATATTTGACTACTGGCTCCAGGATTGAGGGCTGTGTGATCTGGGAGTTTGTCATTCAACCTCTCTGGAGCCCAGATTTCTCATCAATAAGATGAGAAAACCTACTTTTAAAGATCATTGTAGGAATTAACCAATGTGGCATGAAAATTGCCTCGCATTCAGTTTGAACCCTTTAAGTGTCAATTCCCTTCCATCTTCTGGATGTAGTGACTGTTAGCAAAGTAAAATAATCCTCCGAGAAATGTCTGCCTACTTTAAAAATGATCCCTAGAGAAGGCAATTCAGTAAAGTAATAACCAGCTTGATGATGGATTATTTTCCTGCAGCAAGACATTTGGGGAGAAGAGATAAATCGGGGTTAGGGACAGGGGAATATGGGTACATGAAACTTCCCTGGGCTTCAGCCAGCTCATTCCATAAAGCACCCTCTTCAATAGCATTGTGCTTGCAAGGCCAGCGCAGGTGTGGCAAGGTAGGTTTGTTTCCTTACTTGACTTGATTAAATTGCAATTACTAAAACTACTTTTTCTTGTACGAGAGATGTTTGCAGCAATAAATTATTGTTGCATGTGGACAATTAGGTAAACCTGAAAAATTATTGATCATTTATATAAAGAAAACATTCTAAGGATCCAGAGGTTCTTTGTCCAGAACTGGACAATCCATGGCTACAACAAATTACTGACGGGTTTAACAAACATTGATCTGGGCAAAGGAGAGGTTTGCAGATGAATGCCTCTCAGTCCATCCTTCCAGGAAGGTACTACCCAGAAAAAAACTGGGCTGTCTGACTGTGGAAGCCTAAATGTCTTGGGATTTTAGTAATGTTTTATGTACTGTATATGCTTTTAATAAGCTGGTACTGTCAAAGAAACTGAGACTTTCTTCTCACAGTTAAGAGCAGGAATTTTTCTTTATTTTGTTCACCACTATATATCTGGTGTCTAAAATGGGTCCAGGATATAAACTTTCGTGGAACAAATGGACTGTAAATGTGATACAGACAAGAAGCAATTCTTCAGATCCATAACAGAGATGCGTTTTGGCAGGCAACTGATGAACAAGTTCTTAGAAATATAGTTGATGTGGCATAACTTTTTTATTTTCTAGGTTTAGGGAAATTAAAATGCTATTGCTAAGAACTCGTGTGTGTGACATGAAGCCTTCGATTACAGCTTTTGGCTTTTGCTAATAAACATTGAATAATTCCTTGGTAACATCTGCCCTTTATGGGTAGCTGGAGAACTGTTTACTTTGGTGATATGGAGAGAAAGATGTGACCTTTTAACTTTTGCTCAATTGGTAGGTGAGGGAAAAAAAGGAAAAAATTATAAACAGGAGAAGATAATTTTCTGGCAAGCTTTCAAAAATTGAAAAACCAGTACAGTTTAATGTAGTCCCAAAGATTTGGAGGTTTCAGCTCTTTTTGGTAAAAATGTTTCTTAGTTCAAAACAGGAAATTATTAAAAGAATTCATGAGGTTCTCTTAGATATCAAATAGCACTTTAAAACTACATTATTAAATGAAAAGGGATGAAAATCATGATTAAATGTCCTTTGTACTTTTAGGATTAGGACATAAATCCCAGGGAGACTACATTTTATATTCTGTTAAAAATCGAACATTTGAAAATATTTCTAAATACTTGTTTGAATGTATAGTTCTGCTATCTCTATATCTCCTTAACGTACATATTTTGTCTTGAAAAATCACAGAGCAAGTTACTCTACATTTTTAAATTAGGAAGGGAGGAGCTTTAGCAGTCAAGGTAATATTTTAGGTTTTTAGGGGTTTTCTTTCCTATAAAATTACCAAACCTGTGCTGGCTGGGTGGCTCAAAAGGTTGTGGGTGTGGTCCCTGGTCAGGGCACATACCTGGGTTGAGGGTTCGATCCCTGGTTGTGGTGTACAGGGGAGGCAATCAATCAATGTGTCTCTCACATCGCTGTTTCTCTCTCTCTCCCCCCACCCCTCTTTCATTCTCTCTCCCTTCCTCTCTCTAAAATCAATACACACATCCTCAGGTGAGGATTTAAAAAAATCTCATCAGCCTTTAAAAAGAATTTTTTTTTAAAGTACCAAACCTGCACTTGGCATGAGGTTCAGGAGGAGGAGGGAGTAATGTAAAAATTGACTTAAGTAATTTATCTGCCTATTTAAAATGTTTTGTACATCATTTGTGTGGCACTGTGTATGTATAATACTTTAGAAATACTTCTTTTACCTCACAACTATCTAGAAATATGTACCTCCTTTAAAAAAAAATTTTTTTTTAACTAGGCAGGATGTTAAAATAACAGATTGTCTGGTTCAATACCAGATGCCTGGCAAACCTATTATAACTTCGTCAGTTCATATAGCTCTTTCCCTAGAAACTTTGAATTTGTTTTGTGCCACCTTAGTGACTGCGGGGGTGGGAGGGTGGCAGATGCTGACCAAGCAAGTCCCAGGCAGAAGCCTCCCACAGCTGTGGTAAGGCCAGGCTGCCAGAGCCAAAAGACGGGAGCTCCAAAGTGGTGCAAACCTGACAGCGAGGGCAGAGGCTAGGTCCAAATTCTGAGGGTCCGCATTCCAGAGATAGCACCAGGTTCAAGCAGACAGCTGTCAAACCGGCAAGGCGGTTGCAAGTGTTAAACTCAAAAAGGAATGGACAGAGCACAGACCAGGAAGAATTCTAGCTAGCTGTGGTCAGCCATCTCCGGCTTCCTGCTAGTCCCGGAGGCCACTAGGGGCCCATCCCTCAGAGTTAAAGACATTGGTGGAAGATGAACACATTTGTAAATTTTTATTATATGCTATGTTATAGGATCCATTTAAGGACAGTGTTGGATCAACAAACTCACCACTCTCAACACGTCCCGGGCAAGATGAGAGCGGCCAGATCTCTTCCCTAAAGAGGCAGCCAAGCATGGCTCCTTGCCCTTAGGGAGGTGGCTGGGCTTGGTTGAAGAAGGTGTTCAAAACAGGTTTCCAAAGCAAGGAAGGACTAAAGTGAGTCTTGGTTTCCAAGGGGAGGATCAGGCAACAAAGGAAGTCAAAGAAATGGGAAACAGGAGTAGCGATTAGCAGGTTAAATTAGCAAAGCAGGAAGTAGCCTCAAGTGAATTCTGGAGGCTGGACCAGAGCTGATATAAAAAACTAAACAAGACTGTAACCTATCAGGAGACTACTGGATGTTGTTCAGTGTTTTTTGTGATGGGGTTTCTCAGAGGGTGGGCTTTCATAATAATAAATGGCTAGCCCCGGCTAGGAGGTTCAGTTGGTTGGAGCATTGTCCCCGTATGCCAAAATATTGTGGGGTTTGATCCCTGGTCAGGGTGAATACGGGAGGTAACCGATCGATGCTTCTCTTTCTCTCTCTCTCTCTCAAATCGGCAGACATATCCTCGGGTGAGGATTAAAAATAATAATAATAGCAGATGGCTACTGACTAGCCACCTAATGAGGGTGATAGGTCTTTAACTGCAAAGTTTTACTGAGGGGACTATGCAGATTTGGGAGCAGAACTGAATTTACAGTGGTATGGATGAAGGGTAGTAGAGAACTGCTAGCAAGAGAAACACATGCTTTTGCAGGTAATTATGTCTGGGGGTGTTTCCGTGTGGTATGGATGTTAACTCTCTCCTCACTACCTTCCCTCTACCTAGCGAAATCTTCACTAAAATCTGCATCTGCTGATGTGTTGTACTAGCGGGTGAGGGAGGGCACAGAAAGTGCTGTAGCTGCATCAGTGCAAGGTTCGGTGGAAACGGAGCACACATGTGGACAGCTTGGCAGAGTAGATAGCCCCCTCTTAGACCTTTGAGCCCTGTTCCTTGGATGAAATTGGACTAGTAGATCCAAATGTTCTCCAATACAAGGAAGATGAGCTCTCACAACTGCTTTTCTGGCCTGTATTCCTCCTAGCAGTCCAGAGAGAGAGCTGGGGAGTTTAGCTCCTTTTCCATGAGATTGTTCATTTATTTTCCTTGTCTTATTTACTGGGGCTGTCATTGGGTGTTGGTGAGCAGAATGCAGCATTGAAAATGAGGCGAACATACTGGAGAGGGGCAACGGGCGTTTTTAAAAATATTAGGCGACTCTCATTACCTCGCAGGGCTCACAGTAGGCTCCTGCAATTATCAGCTTGGGCCATTTAAATAGGGTGTGTTTTTTGCTGTAGTGAGAATATAATTCTTTCTGGATAAAGGGGAAAACATGGTGATAATAATTTCCAGACTGAAGTGGAGTAAGTAAAGCAACAATCCTTTTTAAGAAATAGATATTCCAATGTTAATAAAGTGACTTGTGTGTCTGTGTGTGTGTGTGTGTGTGTGTGTGCCAGTAACTTGTGTTTAGCAATCAGGGATAGATCACATTTATCCCTTCCCCCAAAGCCTTCTCCCCAGCCCATGCAAAACAAATTGGAGTGAAACAACACCATCTGCTCATTTCACACTCAGTGAAGAAGCACATCAACTCCTTCTTAAGGTTAGGAAGTCCAAACTCAAAAAGACACTCTTCTAGTTATGCAGTAAGAAAAGCCTCCTGAAAGCAGGAACTCCATAAGCTTAAAGAGCCCAATATTTCTCAAAACATGACAACACAAGAGCTGAGCTGATAAGGGCTCTCTCACAAGGGTGTCACATGGAGCTTTACTTAGTGGCAGGAAGTCCATGATTTTGGGCCCCTGATTTAGATGAGAAAAATGGTGGTAGAAAAAGATCACCATAATCACCAGAGTCCTTGCATCCCAAAGGGCCGAGAGGAAGACAATGAAGCAGAAAGATAAGTCACACTCCATTTCAGAGTCCTATTTTGTTCCAATATTTGTCTTTGCTGTAACAACCACATTTTTTTTTTGCAATCACTTAAAAAATCCAAATCCCTAATTAAACTCCATTATTCTAATGGACAATGCTTTGAATTAGAGAGAAAACTCAGTCATGTGATTCTACCTCTACTTACTGCACCAAGTTCTGGGTTCAGAAGTAAAGATAAGGAAAGATTCTTACTAATTCATATGAATACCTCCAGAGATTAGAAGGATGGCAGTCCTTCGGCTTTGGCTGCAAATCTTAAGCTCCACACAGTTCTGACTAGCCACCCATTAAATAATGATGCTCCCAAGAGAGCCTCTGGGAAAATAAGTGGCTGGACTTGTTTTAGAGACCAAATCCTCGCAGTATACAGTCTTAGAAGAGTCACGTCTCATGCTACATACAGCATGCTTCCCTGTAATTTATGATCTCCTGAAAGAAACAGAAGATTAATATAAAAAGGTAAATTGCAACATGCTAAGTGCCAAACAAGTGTACATTATGTAAAATGGTACCTCTTTTTACTCAAAAAGCTATCCTACCAGAATTTTAAGACTTTGTGAACAAGACCACATTAACTTGACTTCATTCATCCATTCAGCCATCTGTCAGTGTGTCCCACAAACGTTACCCCAGCGCGCACAGTCCCAGCCCTCAGGATTACCGAGACAAATAAGGCATAGTCCTTGCCATAGCAGGAGAGGCAGAGCTGCAAATGATAGTATGGCAACATGTGCCATACTAGAATCACAGAACTGCGTTTCAGGTGGACACAGAACTGTGTTTCAGGTGGGCAGGAAACCAAAAAGGAGGAAGCAGTTGGCTATAAGAGGGTGGGAATACAGGGGTATGGGGTCCTGGGCAAGGAAAGCTTCCTAGGAGAGTTGATACATGAAAGAGGAGTTGGATTTCTGAGGCATGTGCATTCCAATCAGAGGGCACAGCTTGAGCAAAGGCATGAAGGCATGAAAAAGCACAGGGGAGCTAAAGAGTCGGAAGCGGGTGATATTGCTACTGGGTTTTGTGTGGCAATACTAGAAATGAGCCTGGCAAAGTAGACACAGGCTAGGGCAAGAGAGATATCACAAGCCATGTTTACACATTTCCCTGTGGACAATGGGCATCCCTAGTGGGATTGCAGGAGGAAATGTTTAGAATCCTCTCTATGATAACTATAAGGAAACCGGATAGGAGAAGAGTGAAAACAGGACCGGAAACTCAATAAGAGGGCAAGTGGTCACTGAGTTCCCACTGCGTTGCCTCTTTAAAGCTCTGACCCTTTTTCAGCCTTTGTATTTCTAGTGTGAAAAATGCAACATTAGTCAACCTAGTGTTTTAAATATCACGGATCTCATAGAAACAGATGACATTTTTATGGTATATTAGGATTGAACATGCAATTGAGTCTGCTTATGGTCACCTAGACAAATCCAAGGGCTGGGCAAGTCAGTAGCTTAGTTTCACCTATAAACCCTTGTGCCTCGGTGGCACTCGGAGCTGGAAACAAGCTCAACTGGAGCAGAGTTGGAAGCCAGGCTTTGGTTTCCAGACACCAGTTACATTACCTTTCTCCTCTAATTCAACTTGCTGCCTCTCAGGGCTGTGCTTTAGATGAACTACTGTCTCAGGGTACAGAAAAATGGGTAAATAGTCCATAATGTCAAATCAAGGAAGCTGGGGATATTTAGGGATGAATCACTAGAAGATAATCATGCTCTCTCACAAAATACAGGGTTGGGCAAAAGTAGGTTTACAGTTGTGAGTTGAAACAGATTTATTCCTGTATTATTATCTATTAATTATTGTATTTTTTATATGAACAACTGTAAACCTACATTTGCCCCACCCTGAATCTTTTGGTATCAAAATCAGAAGAACAAAAATGAACAGTGTGGGCCCTGGCAGGTGTGGCTCAGTTGGTTGGAGTGTCATCCCATAAACCAAAAGGTCGTGGGTCGGATTCCAGGTCAAGGCACATAACTAGGCTGCAGGTTCGGTCCCCAGTCAGGGTGTGTGTGAGAGGCCGCAGATCGATATTTCTCTCTCACATCAATGTTTCTCTCCCTTTCTCTCTTCCTCCCTCCCCCCTCTCAGAAGTCAATAAACATGTCCTTGTGTGAGGATTTAAAAAAAAAATGAACAGTGTGGTTCATAGACTACATTCTACATTGAATCAGTCCACATTATTGTCTGGAATCTGGCACATGTAGATACAGGGTTTTTAAATAATCTGTGAAAGTAAACTACTGAGTGAGCAGTAAACCTGGGAACAAAAAAGGTCCATCTCTTTCAATTTATAGTACCTTACTATAAATTGTACCTTACTTGCAAAGGTAACCCATAGTTACCCTTTCTTTCTCATTAGAGTTTTTGTGTTGGTGAAAAAGGAACATGCAATAATATTATTTTTAAGTTGCTATTTGGCCTATGAATAATTCATTTATCTCAATAATTTTAGCATATTTTGGAGCTCAAAGCATTGATTAAAATATCAGACTATTTTACATACCAACACAGTGCACAGCAATCTTCAGGATAATGTCTTCCCTTTCTGCGCAGTTACACACTCCTGGTGGATTCCTTTTGCATTATATTACATTGCATTACATTACAAGATTTTCTTCTTGCCGTTACCTTTACAATCCAATTATTAAAGGAATTTTCTTATTTTTTCCTTAATGTTTGTTTCATTGTGATTAAAAGAGCAAAACTGAATGTTCTGAAGGTATCTGTCAAGTTGGCAGAAATAGTAAAAGTCATTCATCCTCACCTCATTTTTGTATTCAATGTACCATATCTAGGACTAAGAAAGGAATGCATGCTGTTGGTAACATTATACTTCTTAGTTGTTCTGCTGAGACTGACAACACAGTAGCCAAACAACTGTAGTAATTTCCAGAAGCCATATGTGACATTGACACTTGACTTGTTATTAACTACACCAAACCCCTCAAATCATTTCATATGGTTCTGAAAGTTGCTGTCAAGCAATAAAAGTTCTCAGTGGTTATGACTTGGGCTAGATTTGCGTTCTGCTAATAAATTTCTATTTGGTGTTTCTGCTTGTGTTTGAATCAGGGCAAAGGCAACTTTGGACTCTTAAATTCTTTCCACATTTCTTTTAATCAATACAAATCAAAGGCAGTCTCAGAAATACCTCCTTGTCAATATGTCCAGCCAGGAAAGAAGTAAATGTCATGTCTCAGAGTGTTGTATTTTCTCAAGGAAGCACTATTCAGGCATATTTGTTCCCTCAATTAGTCTGATTTAGTGGTTCAGCCAGTGAGCTAGGGTCTCTGGCACTCAGAGGAGTCATTTCATTTCTAAGGTGCAGGTAAGGGACTAAAAACCATCCAAAGTGGTAACACCATGTCCTGAAAACAGGTGTACAGATCTGGACCTGTTTGGTAGCACAGTTGTGGGGGAAATGTTGTTGGGGGTGGTCTCTGATACATTCTTCATCTAGGATCAGTGCTCCTCAGAGTCACATGGTTGGAGAGTCTGGTTTTGACCATTGGTTCCCTGAAAATGCCAGGAGGTGACAGGCCAAATATTCCATTTGAAATTCAGTTTCCTGAAGTGATTCTTTTTCTTCTTTAACTGTCAAAAAGTTCAGGATGACATCCTTGAAGGCAGCACTGCGGGGCATGTTTTAGAAGGGGGGAGCAGGTTTTTCTCAAAGGCTATCAACCAGGTCTCTTCCCTATCACTTCATCCAGAGGCCATGAAACTAATCTGCTGCTACTCAGATATGTGTTTTGGAAAAGTAGTCACACTGTGGCTGGGATGACTTCAGACTTCACTCCAGTAGGAGATATGGTAGCTTGCATTATATAAATAAGAGATGAGGAAAATGGGATCAAGAGAACCTAAACAAATGCATTGTATTTTTCCTCTCTTAATTCCCTGCTGAACTCAGCTGGTCAATGTAAAATCAACTATAATTATCATTTCTAGAAATTATAAAGCTACCTCACTTTCATTCCTGTCTCAAGAGTAAATCTCAGCTGGTTACAAAGATATATATTATACTAGCTAGGAATCTTCTGGTGGCAAACAATAGACAGCCAATTCAAATTAGCCTGAGCAAAAAGGAAGATTTATTGGACCAAGACTGAGGCACTTCACAAAACCCAAAGTATGGTTGAACAACTATAGGTGCAGAGATGTAGATGCACCTCAGGAATAGCAGAAACTGAGGACTTGGGTGACATTCAAATATTGTCTCATTAATCGCTGCTGAGATTCTGTGTATCGGCTTCATTTTCTTTTGCTAGATGCTAGTTTTCTCTGCATGCTGAAAAACAGTTCCTGGTTTTAAAATTTTAGACCTTAAACCACCAGGATGAAGCTGGTCTCAGTCTCTGACTAGTACTCTGAGTCAAAGAGTCTCTTATAGACTCAATTTAGGTTAGGCATCCATACACGGACCAACTGAGTGTAGCCAATCTATTAGGTTACCATGATTGGCCAATCTCAGGTCTGCTTTCCATACCAAGCCCAGTCAACTGTGGCCAGGAGATGGGGTCACATGGTAGCTCCAATGTTAACCAGATGCTCGGAAGAGAAGGGGTGAACAAATAGTATACCTACAGGTGTCTATTACACATGGCTAAAACAAAAAGGACAGTATTAAACAGTAAAAACAAGGATATGTTACATACATGAAGTACAATTCAAGGCCATAACCATTCAGAAAGACAGTAATCTTATTTTGGTACTACATGTATCTCAAAATAAAAACATAACTAATGAATCATAAAACAGCAAGTAACTTACTATCTAAAATATAGAGTAAAATGCATTAGAAATATAAGGGGAAGTGAATTGCGTGTATATAAAGCTAAAGAAATTCCATTAAAAAACTATTTAAATTGATAAAAAGTTCAATTAAATGGTAAGATTAGATAAATTTATAAAAATCAATAGCTAGCCTGTGTAATAGCAACAACATTAAAAATGTGATGAAAAAGGAAATCCCATTCCTAATAGCATCAACAATACAAAAATGGTAGGGAACACACCAGGATGAATATTTAATCAAATTAGTATGCAATTAATTTAGAAAATAAACATGAAAATAACAAAAGAATAAATGTTAAAGGTAAGCATAATTAGGGAGAATTAGTCCTGCCAGATGGTAGAATGTCTTATACTTGAATAATTAAAATATGTGGTATTAATGTAAAATAGACAGATAAGTAAACAAGATAAATAGCCTTGAACTAGATCTTGATATGTTAATATATGACAAATATAACTGCACAGAGGAACGTAAGAGGGAAAAAGTTACTCAGCAAAGAATGTTGAGACAACTGGTGGTTATGTAAAGAGAAAGCAGCACACCACCAAACTTAAGGGCTGATCAAGAATCTGAAAAAGTTATTTGCAGGAAATATGATAAAAGTTAATTTCTCTACTCTTTAAAAGCTCATTCAAATAAATAAGGAATTCAAAGAAGCAAAGATTGCAAAATAGCATAAATACCCCTTGATCCCACCTCAAAGGGGGGAATGTGAATTGATACAATCCTTCAAAATATTATTAAGAATACATAATTTCTTGAGAAGAATATGAAAAATATTCACATTTCTTGACTCAGTAATTCTTCAGTAAACTATCTCAATGAAACAATTTGGAAAAATTGGTAGTGTTATAAACAAACCTACTCATTGCAGCACTTTTTTTGTGTTAACCATGCTGCCTGTCATCCTCTATCCTCTTTCCCTGTTTTTATTTTTTATAGCACTTATTATCACCTGGCATTTGTTTATTGCCAGTCTTTCCCCACTAGAATGTAAGCCCTATGAGAATTTGCATATTTTCTTCACTCCTGCGTTCCTAGGCCCCAGAACCCTGCCCGGCACATGGTAGAAAGCTGATAAATATTTGTGGAATGAATGAACAATTCTAAATGTCCAACAATAAGAAATAGTTTAGACAATTATTTATCTATTCAATATAATATCGAGAAGTTATTACATATATTTTTAAGAATAAAAATTTATAGCTCTGGCTGGCGTGGCTCAGTGGACTGAGTGCTGGCCTATGAACCAAAGGGTCGCTGGTTTGATTCCCAGTCAGGACTCATGCCTGGGTTGTGGGCCAGGTCCCCAGCAGGGGGCACTCAAGAGGCAACCACACTGATATTTCTCTCCCTCTTTTTCTCCCTCCCTTCCCCTCTCTCTAAAAGTAAATAAATAAAATCTTTTTTAAAAAAAGAATAACAATTTATAAAGTGGTAAAATATTTATGATGAAATAACCAAGTTTAAGAAACCAGAATATTTTTACATATATGTTATTGTTACAAATTTTCTTATACTAGTTTCTTATAAAGTTAGAAACTAGTATAAGAAACTACATAGAGAAAATATTACAAAATTTCTTTTTCTTTATGTTATGATTACAAATGTTAAAAAAGAAACTTTGTGGAGAGAAATAAAAATGGGATCCAGACTTCTGGTCAAGATGGAGGCATAGGTAAACACAGCTCATCTCCTCAAACAACCGCATCAAAACTAAAACCTAAATATGAAATATAATCATCAATCAGAACCATCAGAAATCAAGTTGAATGGAAGTCTAATAACTATGGAATTAAAGAAGCCACATCCAGCCAGAGTGGAAGAAGAGGGTGGAGATGCAGAATGTCTGGTGCCATATCCATGAGTGGTATATAAAAATTTGGGAGGGATATCTCAGGAGTGATGAGTCTCAGCCCTATGCCAAGCCCCGCAGCCCAGGGTTCCAGTGCCAGGAAGATAAACCCCCATAAGATCTGGTTGCAAAAACCAGCAGGGATTGAGTCAATCCCTGTGGAAGAAACTTCTGGAGTTCCAGGCAGTTCCTCTTAAAGTTCCTCCCCACATAGGACTTACTCAGACTTACTCCCCCTGAGCTCCAGCACCAGGGTAGCAGCTCAAGGAACTCAGTGAGGACCTCAACAGCATAAAAAAAGATCCAGTCAGAAATGAAGGATACACTAATTGAAATAAAGAACAATTCACAGAGAAACAACAGTAGAGTCGATGAAGCCAAGAAACAAATCAATGATATGGACCATAAGGAAGCAAAAAACAACCAATCAGAACAACAAGAAGAAAAAAGAATGCAAAAAAATGAAGATAGTGTTAAGGATCCTCTGGAACAACTTCAAACAGTCCAAACTTGCATCATAGGGGTGCCAGAGGGAGAAGAGAAAGAACAAGAAATTGGAAGTCTATTTGAAAAAAATAATGAAAGAAAACTTCCTTAATTTGGTGAAGGAAAGAGATATGCAAGTCCAGGAAGCACAGAGGGTCCCAAGCAAGATGAATGCAAACAGGCCCACTCCAAGACACACCTCTTAATTAAAATGCCAAAGGTTAAAGAGAAAGAGAGAATATTAAAGTCATCAAGAGAAAAGCAGTTAGTTAACTACATGGGAGTTCCCATAAAACTGTCAGTTCATTCCTCAAAAGAAACTTTGCAGGCTAGAAGGGATTGGCAGGGAATATTCAAAGTCATGAAAAGCAGGGACCTACAGCCAAGATTGCCCTACCCAGCAAAGGCATCATTTAGAATCAAAGGGCAGATAAAGAGCTTCCCATACAAGAAAAAACTAAAGGAGTTTATCATCACCAAACCATTATTATATGAAATATTAAAGGGACTTATTTAGGAAAAAGAAGAAGATCGAAACTATGAACAATAAAATGGCAATAAATACATATCTATCAACAACCGAATCTAAAAAACAAACTAAGTAAACAAGAAGAACAGAGACAGAATCATGGATATGGAGAGCATTTTGATGCTTGACACTTGGGAGGGGGTATGGGGGAATGGGTGCAGAGGTGAGAGGATTAAGAAGTACAAATAGGTAGTTACAGAATAGCCACGGGGATGTAAAGCACAGTATAGGAAAGGGAGTAGCCAAAGGACTTACACGCATGACCCATGCACATGATCAATGGTGGTGGTATTGCCTGAGGGAGTGGGGGGGGGTGCTGAGTGGAGGCAAGCAGGAGGGGGGAAGGAAAGAAAGAATATTAGAATGGATTACCATTTAATAAATAAACAATACTTACTGTTAATTTTAACAATAAAAAGAGAAATAAAAGTGGAAGGTGATACAGCTAAATGTTAAAATAGTGTGGAATAAGGAAACTTCTTGTATTTGCTTTTGGGCATTTTCCAGGTGTTCCATAACATGCATTTCTTTAATATTAAAAAGATTCGATAAGTGTGACATCAATTGAGATAATTTTTAAAATCACTAATGATTAAATTCAATGATTTCAATTAAAATAATGGCAAGTAGGAAAGAGAGAGGAGGAACAGCAAAAGTACTAAAATAGGGAATTATAGGTTAATGTTTTGGTTTATTTTAGTACAGTTAGATAAGTGTGGGCTTAAGAAGATGAAAATCGCCCTGACCTGGTGGCTCAGCTGGTTGGAGCACTGTCCCACACACCAAAGGGTGGTGGGTTTGATCCCTGGTCAGGGTACATACCTGGGTTGCAGGCTTGATCCCTGGTAGGCGCATGTATGAGAGGCAACTAATTGATGTTTCTCTCTCTCTCCCTCCCCTCCCACTGAGTCAATGAACATAGCCTCAGATGAGGATTCAAAAAAAAGAATGTGAAAATCTATAAAGCTGGTTATTCTTTGAGTCACTGCTTTTGTTTTCAAATTATATCGCCACTCATAAGTTCTCCTATATAGAAATTCGAAGCTTTCAAGTGACCTCAAAAATACAGATTTCTGGGTCCTATCCCTGGGAGTTTCTAATTCAAAAGGATTGAGGTTGAATACTACCCAGCCATAGAAAAGAAGAAAATTTTACCCTTTGCGACAGTATGGATGGACCTGGAGAACATTATGCTAAGTGAAATAAGACAGTTAGAGAAAGACAAGCACCATATGATTTCACTCATATATAGAATCTAATGAACTGAACTAACAAGGAAAATGGGGACAGACTCATAGACGGAGGGCAGATGATCGCTAGGAGTGGACAGAGGTGAGTGGGTGGAGGGATTGAGCTAAAAGGAAAAAGGACTCATGGACGTGGACAACAGTGTGGTGATTGCTGGGGGAGAGGGAGGTACAAGGGGACTAAATGGTAATGGGAAAAATACAATAAAGATTAATTTTAAAAAAGGATTGGGGTGAGGCCTAGGAATCTGTGTTTTAAACATAGTCCTTGGGTGATTCTATGTTTGGGAATCCCTGGGCTAAGTGACAGGGTGGCTTTTCCTCCTGGGAGCAATACCATTGAACTTTTGGGGTGGAAGAACTTGTCTCATATCTGCATTTTGGTCACTACTGCTCCTCCCCTGTTGCCGTAGCTGTTTCAGTTCTTGGCTGTCCACCTGAGGGTGCACATGCAGAATCTAGGACCCTCATTTGAGGAGCCAACGGACTGGCTCTCCTCTGACCCTTGGGCCTCCACCTGCTGAACCAAGCACCGAAGGCTGTGTCAGGTTGGGCTCAGCTGCTCACAGTCCACAGTTCTCAAAATGATACATTGGCTTAGTGTTACAAAGCCCTCATCCTAGTGGTCATTGTCCTGTAGGCTCATTTAAAAATGTTCTGCGCTTCCTCCTGGTTGAAGCAAGTTCAGCGCAGAACCTCCGTCCCAACCATTTCTTCTGTTCCCATGGAAGTCCCATTGGGTTGTAACTAAACACCTCCATTTCTCCAGCCTCTGCACAAGCACTCCATCTCTGGCTTTATTTGAAATCTGACACTCTCCGGAGCCACTTCTCCTGCCTCATTCATTCAGATCTCAAGTGAATATTACTGTGGGGTTAATATCCACCTGGGCCCCCACTGCCATTTCCCACCATTTCACTTAAATTTTAAAGCAAATAAATTAAAAAGTAAAATAAAATAATAAAATAAAATCCCAGAATTTTGTTTGATTTTGAGAATCATGACTTCCAGCTCAGTGTCCATTTTTTGTCATCTAATGACCGACTTCTGAGTCATTTCTGAGCTCTCTTAAGAGCAAAGTGGCTTACTTTCTTTCTCTCTCCTCCAACCACTCCATGCCTGCTCTACGGGGTGACTTCACTGGCCTTGATGACATACCTCTTAGCCACACTGCTTCTGCCATCCTTCCTCTCCCTCCCCAACGCCTCGATCACCTGGGAGGAGATTGCAGAGCAGCTTACAGGGCAGGAAAAGGCCGAAATGGAACAGCGTTCCCGTCGATTCCTTTTGCATCAGACCCTGGAGTGAGGCAACTCTGTATTTTTTTCCCCAATTAGTGGTAAGGTTGGGGGTGCCTTCAGCTTGGTAGTTTCTCAGCTCAGGATGATCAAAAGAAACCAAAACACAGGTAGTTCTCACATAGGACATAAACTAAGGAATAAATGAGCTCCTTGAGGTTTTCATGTCATCTAATTCAGCTCCCTGTGTTGGGAGCAGATTGTGTGTATGTATGTGGAAGGAGTTGTGACTTGGAATAAGAAGCCTGGCTGTCCTCTGGTAATCTATTTTTTGGCCACTTCAAATCCTTTGTGGAAAGCAGATTTGTGTGTGTGTGTGTGTGTGTGTGTGTGTGTGTATCACATGCAAGCTTAATGGCAGGCAACTGGATAGAGCTGAGTCCAGAACAGTGAGAAGGAAACTCCCATCATTTCCAAAACATACAAGTAATGCACCAAATACTATTGCCTAAAAGTTTCTCAGATTCCTTCACTCTTCTGAAACAGTGTACTCTTAGTCTCAAATACCCAACCTTCTATCTTTATTCTCCTTGCTCATAAAAGAGTATATCTACTCTTTGATCTTCCAAAGTGCTCCAATTCCTTGACATTCTCATGTTATCCTAGTCATTCCGCCTATTCTGGATATATTTCCTTCCCTATCTAAATGAAACCATATGATTTACCACCTTAATAATTCACTATCAGCATCCTTGAGTGTCTCAACCCCTTGTCCGTTTATACCCATTCCTAGAAACTCTGGTCAATCCAACCATCCTACCTCTCCTCTTACCATGCATTGCCTTATCAGTACTAGATGGAGAAAAATCACAAATGTATCATTTTTTATTTCGGTTGGGTTCACACATAGTTCCCTTTCTTAATCCTTTATGTGATTCTTACAAACATATGCCACTGTCCTGAAACACCCTACCGTGATCCTTCTCTTCTTGAAACAATGACCTTGCCACCCACTTCACAGAGACTATCAAAACCCTCACAGATGAATTTTGTGTCCTCTTACCTACAAATCTATTGTACATACCCATCTCTGCCTCCTTCTTTTCTGGCTTTTCCCATCCAAACAAATGCCTATATCTAAATTCCTTTCCATAATTAAAAAAAATCTTTATATCAACACCATGTATCTATGCCTTAGACAAATGTTTATAAGTACCAGGTACCAGGCTGGGCAGTTGAAATATAGTGACAAATGGAACCCATTTGCAACAGATGCCTATGGAATTGTTTGAGTAGTAGCTATTTTCCATGAATTGTCCATTCCTTTTTTATTTACTTGGTTACAGTGGGACCTGTAACGGTACGAATGGTATGGAGTGGACACCTAAACTAAGATTGGCAACTAATCCTTTCACTGGGAAATTTGTAATTGGGACTGACAGTCAGAATCACACTGTAACAAGGTAATGTTGGAAGCTGTTGGTAGTGGCCCTTTTTTGCCATGTGGACCACGACACAGAGAGAGCCGTTCTGCAGCCGAGGCAGATTCGGAAAGATGTGCAAGTAAGAGATTCTCCAAAAGAGACCTTTCTGCTTTCTTTCAGATGCTTTGGTCTATTCCCATGGTCTGGCTGCATCCTTGCCTTGAGGTTCCAGGGTCCTTCCAATAAAATTTCTATGTGCTTAAGATAGTATTTTGTGTTGGGCTTCTGTGAAAAAGCAAGGCCCTGTCATTCTTACTGGAAAGCTGGACTGCCTTGTTTTGTGATTGCTGTCAACTCGGGACCCAGCCGTGTGTCCTTTGAAAATAGAGGACTGGGTAGCAAATGTCAGGATGTCATTTCTGATTTTCGGCCTTCATTAAGGTGTCATGGGAATGGAACATGCTCAAATACAGCTGAAAGCTGCCTAGAAACCACAGGGCCAGGGTGTAACTCTGTTCTGTAAGGTCCTTTTTGCCTATTGCCGGTTTCCTGAGACTACTGAGGTCAGATAATCATGGGCCTTGCTGAATCACAGTGCCAAATTATCTACCACAGTGTTTCTAAAGCTATCAATTATCTTCTTTCTCTTTGGAATCTTCAACACTTCCCTCTCTATTGGCTCCTTATATCAACCCTCAAGTCTACTTAGCAAAATCCATTCTAGATTTCCCCACTCTTTCTTCCTGTTACAGGTAAACTCTTTCAGAAAGTTGTTCATGCTCAGTGGCAAGCCAGAGCAATCAGGTAGAGCCTCACTCGTGGCTGCAGCCGCACTAAGGTTATTCATGACCGCTTTTTCACTAAATCCAGCGGATGTTTTTCAGGTCTTACCTTACTTGACTTCTCAGGAGTATGACACCGTTGACCACTCCTGCATTCCTGAAACACTTTCCTTGACTTCTGTGATACTGCATGCTTCTGGCTTCCTTTTTACAGGCCTGCTCGTTTCTTTTGCAAGTTCCTTTTTGTATTCTGTACCTTACATATGTTTGTGTTCAGTTCTAGTTCTTGATCTTCCTTTTCAGTCCTAAACTTTTCTGGGGCATCTCAACTGCTTTCTTGGCATTAGCACATATACCTGAATATAAGACCAGTTTCCCACCCTATAATCCTTAGAAAACAGGGAGTTGCCTTATGTTCTGACCTTTAAGAAGGCCTTAACATGACTGGATGTTCTCTCAATTATTTTGAGCAACAAAATGCTCTATGGGGGAATATACATTAGCAAGAAATGATCTTATTTGATGTTCATATAGAAGCCACCTGAAAGGATTGGTAAGAAAGGAAACAAATTTAACACAGGTTTAGAAATTACTTCTAGGGATATACCTTCACATTTGCAAGTGTTGGATATCCTTGTAAGCGGGCCTTTAAACGTCAATATAAAAAGCAATATAAGTGAATACACTTAAAGTATGAATGATATAGTGTGATTAGATACTATGGCCTGGGAAAAATTCCCAGTGACAGCATCATATATAGTCAAAATTTTGGTGGAAGTGAAGATGACATATTCTGGTAAACTATGCCAGAGACTCAAAATGTGACCCTGGTGATGATTGAAAAAAAAAAAAAAAAAGACTGTGAAGAGTTTCAATAAAATTCAAGTTGGCCACAGAGTTTTAGTTGGGGGCGGGGCAGATTTTACTTGGGAAAATGGGGGTACGGTACCGTTGGTGTACGGTATACACTGACGGCACACCTTTCTAGCCCAATTCTCCCTGCTAAACTCCAGAACCAAATAATGAACGGATTACTGATATTTGTACTCAAATGACTCATAGGCACTTTAAACTTGTCCACAGTTAAACTCACATTGCCTCCCATCTTCTCCTCCTTGTCCTCTTCCCAGTGAATGCTACAGCCTTCAGTCAGTGGGCTAAGCTGAAATCTGAGTCACCCATGACTCCCCTTTCTCACACACCCTTGTTGTTTCTACCTATCTCCTGAATCGCTCTCTTTTTGCTTCTCTTAATCCCCCTGTTTTACTCTAGGCAAGCAATTTTCAGCCTTTTTCATCTCATGGCACACATAAACTGATTAATAAAATTCTGCGGCACACCAAAAAATGGATTTTTTGCTGATCTGGCAAAAAATAGGTGTAATTTTGATTCATTCACATCAGAAGGCTATTGTTGTATTGGCTGTTTTCTTTTCTTTTTCTTTTTTTAATTTGACATTCTCAGGGAAAAGAGGTCAGTGCCCCTGACTATATAGTCAGGTATTAAATGTTTTAAAAATTCTTGTGGTACACCAGCTGAAAATCACTGCTCTATGCCAGCCAGCACCCCCTCTCTAGACTATCCTTAACAGAATCTGAACTGGTTTTCTTGGTCTCCTTTCAACCTACACTCCAGGAAGCAGCCCAAGCGATCCTTCTAAAATGTAAATTAGTCTCAGTTAAGGAGCCACAGCTACTTCTCTAGTTCCCTATCCCTCCTTCCGGCCCAGTTTAGACAGGTTAGATGCACTTCGAATGTTTTCCCACACTCCTTATCTTTCCTTACCAAAACACTCTTCACACTTTTGCTATAATTGTTTCTTTCCTGCTAGACTGAGAACCTTGTCTATCTGGCTCACCATTGTGTTCTCTTAACACAGAGCAGGAGCTGAGAAACAGTGCTTTATAAATATTAAATGAACCAATAATTTTGTTATCCCAGTACCCCACACAATACCTGGCAAATAACAGGTCCTCAATAATATTTGTTGAATTAATAGATCGTTGTTGAACTAAGAATAGGTGATTAAGCAACATGTAACAAGCAAAATTAATATTGTGTAGGATTTTGTCTTTAAGGAGCACATATCCTTCTTAATTAGGCTTAATCAGAGATGGCTCCCTAGAACAGGTGGCTTTTGAAGGGGAAAGGAATAACAATTCTTACCTAGTGGAATGTAAAGAGCAAATGTAAAAATGTCAACATCTGTGCAGAAGAAAATAATGTTTTTACAACATGGGTGAGTTCTAGTTAAAATCTGCTGTAACTAAGACGTGTCCTAGACTGGGACCTACCAGCTTTCTTCTCCTCTGCCTTAAATACTGGGTTTCAGTTAGAAATCAGCTGCAGAAGCTACTGCCAGCAATTAAGCACTGAACCATAATGCCTCTCTGATGTTGGAAAATAGTCTTTTTACTATAGAAAATAAGATTCTTGCCAAGTTTTACATTCATAGGATTTACTAATTTTATATCAAAGAGCACTTAGAGTAAGTTTCTAGTTATTTTTGGCCTGTTCTTTGATAATGTACACTAATATACAATGGCCTGTTTGCTCTGCTGTTTCTTTATGCACTATTTCTTGAACATAAGCTTCATATTCTAACTTTACTTAGATGAAAAAGGTGTTAATTTCACAAATGGTTAAATGTCTGTTCATAGATTAATAGACTACCTAAACTATATTGATGAGCAATATATATGTGGACTAAGGTATTAGTTGAAAAATCTTGTTGGGAGAGTAAGAATAAGTTGGCTAAGAAAATCTCTACTTAGAGATATGTTACCAAAGAAAGGCGATTAATGGCTCCAAATGATTTCTAAAAAAAGTGCTTTATAAATTTTTGATTTACCCTGATATACACAGTGGGTTGATAAATTAATGAGGCAGTTCACAAAGGTTACACATGAAAATAACTGATTATTTTATTAGCCACAACTGATATTTTTCAAACTTGTAGATAAAGATAAGCTTCATTTTAAAAAGTCATATTATGTATTTTATGGTTTTAATATAATGAAAAATTTTCAGACTTAGAAAAACGTATCAGAATATTAACGCTTGCAAGGCAATTTATAGTATCCAAAGAGCTTTTCTCATTAATTATCTCAGAAAACTGAATAATGATGTCATTACTAAAGGTTAATTAAGCAAATACTTGTTAAGTAATTGGGAGGTAATCTATTTCCAATTTAACAGGTCAATCAGGGGTATTTAGGAAATATTTTTGCTGATTAACAACTCTACCCAAAACAAAAAGATATTTAAATGGTTTCCCTAGTGTAAAACAATAAAACATGTATTTGCTCTTTTACGAGTCAATTGTTTCAAAGAACTGGAATGAGGGTTCCTTATTCCACCGTTTTGATGATTCAAGAGGTTTGATGAAAATTTTGAGCTCTTCCCTTCCAACGTTAACGCAAGTCTTATATTGCTGCTTATTTTGGCACTGAGAATAAAAGAAATTATCTGAACAAGTAATTACGAGAAAGCACAGAGAAGTGGAAGTCAGAGAAACAGCCCTCTTGTGGGAAGCCACATAGTTTGGTTATTGCCTACACAGTGAATCAAAATCCAACTCACATTATCAGTGAAAACATGATTCTCCAAGTACATAGCCACACAAAGAAATTTTCTTAAAATATTTTCTATGGATGTATCCTATTAAATTATTCTCATCTGTATGCAGTGTAACTAAATCCATGCTGCTTTCTCCTAACTGCCTCCAGATTACCAAATTACCAAGTGGCTTAAAATCACATCCCTCTTGCTCCCGGTTTCCCGGCAAAAAACGTGATTTTCAGGTACGAAAATGAGAAGTGCCCAGCAAAGACAGAGGTAAATGGTTTCAGTTAGTCAGAGGATCAGCCCTGGGAGCCCCGGGGCTCGGCCCGGGCCCCTGAACGAGCTGGAGAAGTGGACACCCGGCACCTTTGTCTGTGCCCGGCTTCCTTGGCTCGAGGCCGAGTGACGCGGGTAGGGACGCGGATACCGCGGTCCGGGCGGGTCTCGGCACTGTCCGGGAAAGCGAGCGGCGAGGTCGGCCCGGTCGGGAAGCGGGCAGTCAGTGGCGGCCTGGCGGTCCCCTCCTACGGGAGCCGCGCCAGGTCCCGGCCAGAGCCCGGCGGGCTCGCTATTGTTTTTGGCTAGCACATAAATCCCCGCTCCGACCTTCGCGCACCCAGGTTTCCTCCCGGAGGCCATTCGGTTTCCTCTGAGGCCCTATATAGAGGCCCCGGGCCCGCGTTTTGGAGAGGTGCGCGTCCGCTCCGGCCTCCAGGACAAGCCCGGATTTGGAGCGCTTCTCGTTCTCGGGCCTCTGCACCCAGAGGCGTCCGGAGGTGACCGGGGTGAATTTCTTCCCGGGGCCGAGTGGCTAAGCGAAGCGGGTGTACGCGAGGAGAAGGATCCGCTTCTCCAGGGTTTTCCCGACGCCAACGGGAGCGCCAGCGCGCGCCCCGCGCGGGGTCGCAGCTCCGGGGAGAGGGGGGAGGGGAGCGGGCCCGCCAAGCGGCCGCTGGGATTGGAGCGGGGGCGGGTAGTGTGCGGATCCGAGGGGTGCTGGCGAGGGAGGCGCGCGTGCGCGTGCGCGGGGGTGTGCGCCCCAGGCCCCCGCCTCCTACCCCCGACTCCGCGGTCTCCGCCCCCCTCGCGCTGGTGTGCAGAGCTGGAGTCGGCGGCGGGTGGCGGCGCCTGGAACCTGGAGACTGACTGTCCCCCCCTTCGGCCCGGAATGTACTGACTCCCCCCGCCCCCTCTCCTCCCTCTCCGCCCCGCTGCAGGAGGGAGGCGCCCCCGAGTCTCCCCTCCCGCGAAGAGGGGCCGCGCGGGCCGGGCCGGGCCGGGCTGGAGGAGCGGCGGCGGCCGCCGGAGCCGAGCCTGCAGCGAGGGACCGGCTGAGGCGCGCGGGAGGGAAGGAGGCCAGGGTTCCGCGGCGCAGCCGCTGCCGCCGCTGCCGCCGCCGCCGCCGCCGCCGCCGCCGCTCGCGGGCAAGAGATGGCGGCGGAGCGGGGATCTCGGAGACTCCTCAGCACCTCCTCCTTTTGGCTCTCTTGCCTGCTGCTCCTCGGGCACTGGGCGCCGGGAGCTGCGGCCGCCAGGAGCGGCTCTGCGCCGCAGTCCCCAGGTAAGCGGCGGGCGCTGGGCGCGGGCCGGCCGGGCATGGGTGGGGGTGGGGGCGGAGGCGCCGCACCGGCACCAGCTGCGGTTGCGGTGTTTTTGTGTAGGATCCAGGAGGAAACGTGCAGGAACTTCTCTCCTGGTCTCGGCTTGTCGAAGGGAAAGCGGATCGCGTTGGGTGGGGAATGAAGTAGGCGGGGGCGTCTCCGGGGTTGGGGCGGCTGCGGGGTGCGTCGGGGGCTCCCCTGTCTAGTTCTGCGCTTTGTACCCGAAGGCAGGTTCACCTCTCGCCTCCTTCCCCTCCCCCAGGCTCATCCCACTTGTAAGAGTGGGACATTCTTGTGCTCACACAAGCACCAGTAGAGGCCACTACACACCTCATTAAATAAACAATCGTACGGCCAATTCATTAATTTTCAAGGAAAGGAAGGGGGCGGGGGGTGGGGGCTTGAACTCCGCCTTCCCTTGCCAGGGATATCCCAGCTGAAGTCCCAGGGAAGCGCTGGCTGATCTCAGGGACTTCTTGTGCGGGGACCCCAAGGCAGCGGAAGAGAGGTTGTCAGAGGGGGCTGAATTACTCCCTCAGAACCAGTGGTGAGACTTAACGATGAGGGCTCCTTGGAGAAGGCTTCAAGTGATTGTGTTTGTTAGTGTTTCTATCATGAAATGCTTCTTTCCTGGTGATTACAACTGTATAGCCTAACTGCTCTTAACCTAGGGATTGTTTAAGCATCGGATTTTAAATACTTATGTGTTGTTTTCAAGTGGCACTATGTAAGTACATTTAGCCTCAAAAGCCATTTTCAGGGTTTTAACATATCACAGATTATTGAAATAATCTGCATTTCTATTGATTTAAATGGACCAATTAACACCAGACCTACCTGTAAAGACCTTATAATGCAGTTGAGGAACAGGACACACTCAACAGTTGAGGGACAAATTGGCATGTAATCTGTTTAAATTGTTTAACTAAGGTGGTGTATCATTTAACTTTACACAACTTTCACCTACTTGCTTGATCTGAAATTTTGCATTTGAAAGTGACATCTTCTAGTCACCAGACAATTGCTTGTCCACCCACCCCCCACCATTTACGTGAAATAGTTAAAATCACACTGCAATGAACTTGGCCGACAAACTTTCTTTTGATTTTCTTGCAGAGTGTAATATACCTCGCGATTTTTGCCAGTGTTAAAATTTTAAACTTAAAGTACCCATGGGTATTATTTAAACAGATAGGTAAACAATAGTGTTTTAGTATCAAACTCGCACTTGCACATTTGCCTAAACATAGTTTAGGGTACACATTTTGGTTCTGAAATGTAAGCCAACTGATCCAACCCATTCTATTGTGGATGGGCAAGACAAGTTCTCTCTTACTTTTATTTAATTTTATAAGTAAAATATTATATTGTTTATCATATTGTATATGTTTTAGGTCATTGGAATTTCTGTTTAAAATTTTGACAGTAATTTTGAAAGTAAATAAAATGCTAGCAGTTTTATTACTTAGAAAAATAAAAATAATAAGCAGCCTTTTAGGAAGTGGCTGTGACATCTGTTCCACCATAAATTCCGCTGATGGGCTTTTATTGTGTGCTGATGAGGTGCAAGCCATTGCAGAAATGTGCACTCTGCCTTCATGGAGCTTACAGTCTGATGTGTGGGTAGGAAAGAGCTGTTCAACTGCTAATTATATAATTAAGTAGTTGTGATAAGCACTGCAAAGGAGAAGAATAGGTTTTGAGAATTTTTATGCTGTGGGAATCTAACCTAGTCTGGGTGTCAGTGTGTCTCAGAAGTGAGACCTGAGGTGTCTGAGTAGAGGCGGGGAGGCTTACAGGAAATTAATAGTGTAGTTGAGTCTAGAACACAAATCTCCGGTTCTTGGTCCAGGAGCGTTTTTCCACAAACCGTCCTGCCTAGTTACAAAAGCTGAAAGAATAACTGCAACAAGGAGGGGATTGGTCAGTTCTCTGGTCAGTTACGGAGAGATCAAGGGAATTGAGAACTGAGTAAGCAGCTTATGGAACAAGTTGTCAGTAAATCAGATGTCACTTGTCGATGGTTTTATTCATTTATTTATTTTTGTTGTAGAGGAGTAGACTCAGAAACAGTTCTGTAAGGGATTCTTGTAAGTAAGTGGTAGGGCAATTGGAGATATTTAGTATAGTAAAAGGAAAATGGGGGTGTGGGACAACAGAGTAAATTAAGTGTTTTGTCACCTTTAGGGTAGCCTGTAGACATGAGGAGATGGAGGAAAAAGGAAGGGAAGGACTAATGATGGAAAATGGTCAGCAGTGGTGGAAGGATTTGAAATGATTAGGCACAATATGGCTTTAAAAAGGACAGATTACTGAAAAGATATGTAGGGATCTACAGAAGGGATAACAGGACAGAGCAGCCTGTGTAATGAGTTCTTTTCTGATCAGAGTGAAGGGGTTAAGGAATGGTAATGAACTGGAATTGGGATGCAGGAGTGGAGAAGGTTAGGAAGGTTAAGAGTTCATTTGAAATCAGTTTGAATTTGAAGTAGACTAGATCAGATATTTCCACACCCCCTGCAGCAACATTTTGTACCCCAAGAGCAGAATTAGTGAAAAGTTTTAATCCAGTATTGTTTGCTTATGAGTTACATGAAGTATGTAGACATTTAAAAAAAAATTTTATTAGGATAGCCAAATATCCCATTTATTTGGTTAGATTGCAAAAGAGTATTTAATGAAATGTCATTGTGGTGTTGAGGCTAGCCATGACCTGTACTGCAGAGGTGATGCAGCTACACTTCTCATTTAAGGTAAGAATTCTCTTGTCAAGATCCCACTTAGAGCCCTGGCTGGTGCGGCTCAGTGGATTGAGCACCAACCTGTGAACCAGGGGGCCGCTGGTTTGATTCCCAGTCAGGGCACATGCCTGGGTTGCTGGCAGATTCCCCAGGAGAGGCAGCAACGCATTGACGTTTCTCTCTCTCTTTCTCCCTCCCTTTCTCTCTCTCTAAAAATAAATAAATAAAATCTTTTTTAAAAAAAGATCCTACATAGATAACTCTTATCTACCTTCACTTACTTGATGATGTGACTCATTACCTCACAGGGTACTCTATTTCTGTTTTCAATAACTTCTATTAGTAAACTTTGCTTTATACAGCACATTTAACTTATATTTTCACCCTCCACATTCTTCTTGAATTCTTTTTCTTGCCTGTTTTGGCATCATCCTATCTCCTGATTCATCTCTCTTTTTTTTCTTTAAAAAAGATTTTATTTATTTATTTTTAGAGAGAGGGGAAGTGAGGAAGAAAGAAAGGGAGAGAAACGTCAATGTGCGGTTGCCTGTCGAGCACCCCCCCCCCAGGGATCCCGCCTGCAACTAGGCATGTGCTCTGACTCGGGAATTGAACCAGCGACCCTTTGGTTCGCAGGCCAACGCGCAATCCGCTGAGCTACACCAGCCAAGGCTCATCTCTTGTCTATCAATTCTTTACTTGTTTTTCAGGTTTTTCCTTTCACCCCCTCATTAAATATTGGTATCTAAAGTTGATGTCATTTTACACTCTGCTAGTCTTCAGTTGCACCCTGTGAGCTGACTCCCCTAGTCCATTCTTTTTCGCATGCCTCTCTGTAGCCTCACTGAATAGGCACTTTACGTTACACAACACCGAAGGTAAATTCATCTTTGCTCTTCTTCCATCCACTTTCCTCATCCCTTTTCTCCTTACTGTAACAAACCAATTCCTGGCCCTCGGCACCACCATTGTTTGAATGATTATATAGATTGTTTTCCCACGTTACCTACGTTGGGCATCACTGTTCACTAGTAACAAAGGTGAGATCTAGAAGTCATCCTGGACCCTTTCATTTCCCTCATTCCCATAGCCAATAGTTCTATTAGATTTTTACCCCCTAGGGATTTCTTGAATCTGAATCTGTATCTTTTCATCATCATTTCCATCTAGAGTAACAGTATTGGCTCTATAATTAAGCTCTGTAGCTCCACACATTGTCCTTTAGAAGTCTGTCCTTCTGGAATGAGCTTTCTTATGTAGTTTTCTGTGCATGCCACTCCTACTTACAGTCTCTTAATTAGAGTTCCGTAGCTTGTGTGTTAGAGCCTAAACTTCTTTGGCATGGAGAGTGTGAGGTCCCTTGTGTCCTTTACCACTGGTCTTCCTTACCCTCAACTTAAAACCACACCTCTAGGCACCTCTAATGTGTACCTGGTGTTCCCACTCCAGATCAGCTGCAGAGCTTCATGTCTCCATGCTGCTCTTTTTCTTGTTAATGCCATTCCCCACCTTGTCCACGCCTGAAACTCCTACTCATCTGTTCAGTGAATTTTTCTGTACTAGCCACACCCCCAAACAGTCATCACTCTCTGTGTTCCCATAGCTTTCTCAGTACTTTCATCTGTGTTACTAATTTTCTTGTCCCCTCTGTTAGTCGGAACTGCTTTGAGGGCTAGGACTTCTCTTGTTCGCCTCTGTATACCTTGCCTAGTGGAGCACAGGCATCTGGCACAGAGTCAGTAACCAGTTAATGTTTGCTGAATGAATGTTGAATTGCCTTTGTTTTTTAACCGCTTGAACCTTACAGGATATCTCATTCCTTTTATGATGGCCCTTCACGTGTCTGATGATAAAATTTGCGTGTGTGTGTGTGTGTGTGTATCACTCTCCCCTTCTTTCTAAATTAATCAACTTTAATTCCTTCAGCTACTCTTTCTGTTACTTAGTTTTCTGACCCATTCATTGTGAGTTTGGTTATCCTACTTGGGGTATGCTGCAGCTTTAGTGTTTATTAGTTTTGTCATCTTTGGAAAGATCAGTGACCTTGCTAAGTCATCTGAATACAGGGGCTTATCCCCTGCTCTGCCTGCCCAACAGGATGAGGTATAACAGAGTTCATAGATTTCCAGGATGAATGCTCAGAAGGCATAAGAAATGTGATTGCTCATGGTAAACCATATGAAAATGAATAATGTGATGTGGGATAATGAAAGAAGACATGATACGGAGGCAGTGTATTTGGGATATAACTTATGGTTCTATACTTTCCCATATAGTATCTATTGGGGGTTGTCAGAAAAATGATATGTAAAATTGCTTTTAAGCTGTAAAGTGCAGTACCTATGTAGAATGGTTTTAATGTTTCTTTATGAACTTAAAAACATACTATAATTCTATTAATTTTTGAAAGTATATATATTTTTCTGTTGGCTTAATTGATCATTGTTGGTTTCTTCTTCGTGAGTTTTCTTTGCTAATAAAAAATATTAGGGCAACATCTCATTATGTGGGGTTCTGTTTATCTATTTAATAGTTTTTATTTTCAAACACTTTATTTTATTACCGACTTCTGTGTGGCTGGGAGGTATTTACCATACCATTGGTAGGTGTTTTGGCTTCTAGGTAAAATTGCATCAACAATAGGAGAACAGACGAGAGACGTGACTATATGTTAGGTTTATATTGACTAGAGAGTTAAGTGAGGTGAGGAAAATGTCTTGTGTTTATGATTTCAAAAAATTGACTTTGTCATGGAACATAAGCCAGTTAAAGATGATATTAAAATATAACACAAATTTTGGATTCATTTAGAATGAAAAGAAGTTTTTGACCCAAAATTCAGGTAGACCCACTGGTATAGTTTTGGTATATTTTTTTCTAGTCACTGTCAAAATGGCACATCAATTTTACATTGTAATCATGGTGCATTTTAAAAATTATTTAAAGTATTTAAATACATACTTGAAGTAAAAACAATATAGAAGTACATAAAGTATAAGGTTTTATTACATCTATCATCAGATTTCTTTTTTTATCCATAAATAACCACTTTTCATACTTTTCCCTCTGCGTTTACATGTATGTGTATAGTTTTATTTTTTACACATAAGCACGATCATACTACTACTGTTTTTTTAACAATATACATTTTATATATATAGATTTTCCTATAACTGTTATTTAAAATGTCTGTATAATCTTCCAGTGAATGAATATTAATAGTTGCCAATAAAAGTAGTATTTATTGAACACTCGCTGAGCTCCAGGGACTGTGCCAACCTCTTTTACATGCGTTTAATCTCTTAGACAACCCTGTGAAGAAGATGTTAATATCCCCCCAGTCTGCAGTTGAGGTAACCGAGTCTCAAATAGGAAGCGATTTACTCGGGGTCTCACAGCTCTCAAGTGAAGAAGTTGGTTGGCATTTGAATCCAGGTCTTTTCAGGGCCAGAGCCTGTGCTTGTTGTTGTAGTGCACACCGCCTTTGTTCTCCTGCTGTGGGCGTTGAAGTTGTTTTGTTTTGCCTTAATGAAGAATGCTGTCCCGAACATCTTCCTCTTGGTGGCCTTTTCCATCGATATTTTAGATTCCCACACATAGGACTATTGGTAAAAAGATAATTTTTGTGTGTATGGGAGGTCCACGTATTGTAATGGTATTAAGAGTAATGACATTAAGAGTAATACCATTGACTAGTAATTTTACAACTTTTTCAACATATTTTCACTTTCAATTGTGGAGTTTGGGTACTTAGGCCATTATTTTAAATGCAGGTCTCATGGCTTTTCTGTTTCATCTGTTAACTGAGGGGGTTAAGTAATTATCCAATTAATAGGTGATCTCAAAGTTCCCTTCTACCTCTGAGTTTCTGTACCTCTGACACCTATGAAATGTAGTGGTGGATTTATCTCAATTAAATGACCTCTGTTCAGTCGTTGTGTTTGAACACTGACCTTTTCTGTTCTTGGATGCAAGAATTACCTTTGTTATTCTCTGAAGTTCAAGTTATTGTACTTCTTTTTTTCCCGCCTAGTGTAAGTTGGATCTGATTGGGAAAATCTTTTAAGTTGCTTATAATTGATTGTATGATTTTATGTTATATGTGTAAAAATAGCTTTCAGGCCAATTTCAAGAAATAAAGGTGAAGTGGTAAGCAATTGTGAGATATTTTAAATTGCAGTTATTACTTGAAATAATAGTTGCTTATTCATAGACTTGTAAGGAATGTAAAGTAAACTGACCATGTTGTAGATCTGGCTGAAAATAGTAGGGTTTGATTCCCCTTTGACTTCCTTATATAAGAAGAAAGGTAGTGGTTTACATAGGTTTTATTTTACTGAAATCAGTAGTACATGTATTCTTGTTAAGAAGCTAACAGGCAGTTTGAAATTCAGTTTGTAGTTTTTCTGTTCCTCATAAAAAGAACCATGAGAAATAACCTTCTTGAAAGTTGTTTTTTTAAAAATTTGTTTTTAAATTTATTTATTTTCAGAGAGAGAGGAAGGATGGGAGAAAGAGGGGGAAAGAAACATCCATGTATGAGAGAAACATTGATTGGTTGCCTCTTGCGCACCTCCAACTGGGGACCTGGCCTGAAACCCAGGCATGTGCCCTGACCAGGAATTGAACCAGCGACCTTTTGGTTCACAGACTGTCGTCACTCAATCCACTGAGCCACACCAGCCAGGGCTATAGTGAGAATTTTTTTATTTTATTAGAGAATTTTATGGTGAGAATTTTGAAATTTAATTTTTTAGTCAGTTGAACAGTTCTTCTGTAGCCAAAACTAAAAATGTAGGTAATTTTGGCTAGTTGAAAACACATTGTCTTTGAGTGCTAATTATGCTTAAAGCTATACACTGTGAAGATACTAAGAATTGGATATGCTTTCTGTCTTTAGGAAGTCTTGGTATAATAGCAGGGATAAGACATACCCATAGATGGTAGATAGCTTGATTTAGAGGGACAAAGTGTCACTACTGCTATAGGTGGAAGAACAAATTCTGGAATCATTATGTTACTGTTAATCAAGAAATAGTGCTGCCTTCTCTCATAATCTTGGTTGTGTATATTTAGAGTGATCATTACTTAGTTTTACCAAGTCAGTAGACTAGAATTTTGTAATTCTTGGAGGGAATTATTTTTCTTTTCCTCTAAGTGAAACGATTACTGGAATGTTTGAACACATGAGAATGCTAATAACGGAGCCACCCGGGGCTGCAGCCGACTTCCTGGTCTTCCGTAGACCCGGAGATTGATTGCACCGGGTTTCAGGATTTATTATTGGTCAGTAATAGCCAGCAAAGCTTGCTGAGCAACCCTGAGCAGAGTGAGTTTTCCAAATGGTACTGCACAGGAACTGAATACGGAATATTTATTTTCAGCTGTAGAGTGATTAAAAAAGTCACTAAGATAAATCTTTATACATACTGTCTAATTAGGACAGTAGTATCATAATTTACAAATACAGGGATAGACTAACAAATTAAAAGTTTTATTTATCACTTTTTATTCACAGCATAACTTTTGATATAACAACTAAAATTTGAGCATCTTTTTGGTTACTTCATGAAGCTTTTGAAGTTTGAGGTGGGGTTATTTGTTGTTTTAAGAATAAATAATTAGATATCTAAGGGATTGTGTATATACTTCTTAAGGCAATAACTCCTTTTTTTTTTTTTTAAGATTTATTTATTTATAGAAAGAAACGAAAGAAGGGAGAAAGAGAGGGAAACACCAGTGTGTGGTTACTTCTCGTGCACTCCCTACTGGGGACCTGGCCCACAACCCAGGCATGTGCCCTGACTGGGAATTGAACCAGCAACCCTTTGGTTCACAGGCTGGTGCTCAGTTCACTGAGCCTCACCAGACAGGGTGCAATAACTCCTTTATTAATGACACCTCGCTTACATAGAACTCAACTATTATGTACCCTCACCTCCAGATTATAACTAAAGACTAGGAAATTAAGACATAATTTTCAAAGTCTGTGCATCAAAGTAAATAAATTTCTGAGTCCCAAAGGTGCTTGTTGAGAGCCTGTGTACCTTTAATTCGTAAGCAGTTCTAATAGACTGTTATTATCTGATTTTCTAAGTCCGTAGCTGATGAGAAGTGGGTAGAAACTTGGGGACACCTCCTAACAACAAAAGAAGGTTTTAAATAAACATAAGAACACAAAGATCTTCCTTTAAACAGACATAGCCAGGTCGAGGAGTTTCCCCCTCCATCACTGCCAGTGGGTATTGCCTGCCCTGGCCTTTTCTTTTGCCCCGCATACTGTAACAGAGTTGCTGTCTGGGATCTTCCCTCAGAAATCTCTGGAGTCTTACCTCACCTCAGATTAGTTTGGGTCAGGTTGCCTGAGGTGGGGGAAAAGGAAATGTGACTAGGTAAGGAGGAAAAGTGGCCTAGCAGGGTTCTTTCTCTGCTGGCCTCTACCTGCCTAGCCATGGAATTTATCTTTATTAGCGGCATCTCTAATCCTGATGTGTATGTTTATTTTTAATTCTTTGGCAAAGTTAATTGTTGGTTTGACTTTAAAAAAAAATTAAAAACAGAAAAGTTCAAGCAATATGTAAAATAAAAAGTGAGATCATATATGCCACCCCTCTCCCCAGAGATAACCACTTTGAATAGCTGCGGGGTTTGTTTTGTATATACAATTAAATATTTACAATATATAATACATGTGTAACAAAACTAACCATTTGGGTTGTGTTGTGCATACTGTTTTCCAACTTGTTTTCGGAAATCTTTTTATGTGAGTATGTATAAATTTATCACAGTTGTTTTGATAACCATATGGTATTTTATAGATGTATCATAGTTTGTTTAACCATTTCCCTTTTGATGCTCCCAAAGTGTTAATTGCAAACATACTCAGACCTTTGACTAGAAATGTAGCTTTAGGAAGTATCTGATCGAGGTGATAGTTCAAGCCGTGCAACTAGATCATATCCCTGAGAAAGGAAGAAGAAAACCTAGGACAAAGACTTGAACATACACCCATAGTTGGGTGTCCAAAGCAAGAAATATTACTTTGTCTGCAGAAGAAGATAGATAAGTACCTAGAGTCAGTGCTAGGTAAAATGATAACGTTCATTTCATCTATAATATCTTATTCAGAAACATCTGAATAAGTGGGTAGTGCTAAAGCACTGTTGCTTCTTTCCCCTTACTCCTCCATGTATGTTGTGGGCTACAGCGCTAGGCAGGGAGAGGGGAGGCTTACGAAGATAACTCTGAATAATTCTGTCCTTTAAGTAACACACATAATAGCTTACCATCCTATGGCCTGAGGTAAACAGTGAGTGAGGTAATGTGCATCCACGCTTAGAACAGACCCTGGCTTATCTTAATCACTCATTAAATACAAATTGTTGTTGTTTTCATTACTATTACAAATGAGAAGGAGAAGCTAGCTAAAAATACATGAAAATTAGATAATGCTTATATAATTTGGTTTATATTTTTATATGATGGATGTGTATAATTAGATTGTTAAATGAATGAGCTTATGTTGGAGTATTTAGTTAAGTTTCTTAGAGGAGATAGACTATGAACTGTATTGGAAGGCATGAGTAGGCTTTTTATTTTTATTTCTTTTTTGAAATAAACTCCAGGATTTTTATTTGAAATATGCAATAGAACAGAAATGTTTCTAAGAACACCGAAACCCCAGCAGAGTAAAATAAAAAAATCAACCATTGCATAAATTTTATTGATATTTATTTTTTATTGAATTTATTGGGGTGACATTGATAAATAAAATTATATAGGTCTCAGGTGTACAATTCTATAATAACATCATCTGTACATGGTGCTGTGTGTTCACTACCCCAAGTAGTCTCCTTCCATCACCATTTATCCCCCTTATAACCTGTTCTATCCCCTAGCCCCGCTTTCATCTGGTAATCACCATACTGTTGTCTGTGCCCTTGAGGGTGTTTTTTTTTGTTTGTTTTTTTTTGGCTTACTCCCTTCACCTTTTTCACCTAGCCCTCTAACCTCCTCCCCACTGACGCTGTCAGTCTGTTCTCTATATCTATGAGCCTGTTTCTGTTTTGTTGGTTAGTTTATTGTGTTCACTAGATTCCACATATAAGTGAAATCATACTTCTCTTTGTCTGATTGGTTTATTTCACTTAGCATAATGCTCTCCAGATCAATCCATGCTGTTGCAAAAGGTAAGATTTCCTTCTTTTTTTATGGTCAAGTGGTATTCTATTGTGTAAATGTACCATAGTTGTTTTATCCACTCATTTACTGATGGACATTTTAATGATATCAATTCTTCCTGTTTCTCAATGCAGTATATACTTCCACTTGTATCATCCTCAGTGTCTTACAATTTTTCAAGTACAGGTTCTTTACATCCTTGATTAAATTTATTCTTAGGTATTTTATTTTTTGGTGCTATTGTAAATGGGGTTGTTTTCTTAGTTTCCTTTTCTGATACTTCATTATTGTTGTATACAAATGCAAAGAATTTCTGGATACTTATTTTGTATCCTGCTACTTTATTGAACTTATTTATCAGTTCTAGTAGTTTTTTATTGGTAATTTTAAGGTTCTTTTGATACAGTACCATGTTATCTGCAAAAAATGACAATTTTACTTCCTTCTTTCCAGTTTGGATGCCTTTTACTAGTTATTCTTGTGTGACTGCTGTGGCCAGAACTTCCAGTGTTATCTTGACTAGTTGAGTGGTGGAAGCGGACATCCCTCTCTTATTCCCCATGTTAAGGGAAGTGCTTGTAGTTTTTGCCTATTGAATATGATGCTGGCAGTGGGTTTATCATATATGGCCTTTATTAAGTTGAGGTATGTTCCCTTTATTCCCACTTTGATGAGAGTTCTTATAAATTGTTGCTGGATTTTATCAAATTTTTTTGTGCATCTATTGATATGATCATGTGATTTTAATTCTTCATTTTGTTTATGTGGCATATCACATTTATTGATTTATGCATTTTGTACAACCTTGCATCCCTGGAAGAAATCTCACTTGATCATGGTGCATGATCTTTTTAATGTATTGCTGAATTTGGTTTGCTAATTAGCATCTTATGTTCATCAGAGGTATTGCCCTATAATTTTTTTCTTTGTAATGTTTTATCTAGTTTTGGAATTAGATAATGACGGCCTTGTCAAATGAGCTTGGGAGTCTTCCATTCGCATGAATTTTTGAAATAGTTTGAGAAGGAAAGGTGTTAGTTTTTCTAATGATTAGTAAAATTCACCTGTGAAGCCATCTGACTAGGACTTTTGTTTGTTGGGAGTTTTTTGATTATTGCTTCAATTTCACTAATTTTAATCTGTCTATTCAGATTTTGTGATTCCTTTTGATTCAGTTTTGGAAGATTGTACCTTTCTAGGGATTAATCCATTTCTTCCAGATTGTCCAATTTGTTGGCATATAGTTTGTAATATTTTCTTACAGTCCTTTCTGTTTCTTTGATGTCAGTTGTTACTTCTTTCTGATTTTATGAGTCCTCTTTTTTTTTCTTGATGAGTCTGTTTAAAGCTTTGTCCGTCTTATTTATCTTTTCAAAGAACCAGCTTTTTATTTTATTGATCTTTTGTATTGTTTTTTAAGACTCTATTTCGTTTATTTCTGTTCTGATCTTTATTATTTCCTTTCTTCTGCTCCCTTTGGACTTTGTTAATCTTTTTCAGGTTCCTTTAAGTGTAAAGTTAATTTATTTGAGATTTCTCTTGTTTGTTGAGGTAGGCCTGTAATACTATGAATTTCCTTCTTAGCACTGCTTTCTCTGTGTCCCATAGATTTTGGGCTGTGGTGTTCTCATTTTTATTTGTTTCAAGATACGAATTCTTCCTTGATCTTACTGTTAAACCATTCATTGTTTAGTAACATGTTATTTAGTCTCAATGTCTTTGTGTGTTTTTCAGTTTTTTTCTTGTGATTGATTAGTAATTTCATACCATTATGGTCAGAGAAGATACTTGATATGATTTCATTCTTCTTTATTGAGATTTGTTTTGTGTCCTAACATGTGGTCTGTCTTAGAAAATGTTTCATGTGCACTTGAGAAGAATGTGTGTTCTACTGCTTTGGAATGAAATGTCCTGAAGATATCAATTAAATCCATGTGATGTAGTGTGTCATTTAAGGCCACCATATCCTTGTTGGTTTTCTGTGTGGAAGATCTATCCATTGATGTCAGTGGGGTGTTAAAACCCTCAACTATGATGTATTACTGTCGATCTCTCCCTTTATGTCCAGCAAGATTTGCTTTCCATATTTAGGTGCTCCAATGTAGGGTGCATAAATATTTACAAGGGTTATATCCTCTTATTGGATTTCTCCCTTTTCATTATGTAGTGTCCTCCTTTGTCTCTTACTATAGCCTTTGTTTAAAAGTCAGTTTTAACAGATACACGCATAGATAACCCAGGTTTTTTTCATTTCTATTTGCAAGAAATGCCTTTTTTTTAATCTCTTTACTTTTAGTTGTTGTGTATCTTTTGCTCTGAGGTGGGTCTCTTGTAGACAGCATATACAGGGTCCATCCAGAACGTATCCAGCCATGTGATTTGAAAAATTAGAGACATTTATTGGGGAAGATACAAGATACAAGAAATATTGTATATAGGACAATGACGCCTCACTCCCCTTCAAAGTAGGCACCTTGGGATCTCACACAGTTCTCCCAGGCGCCATCAGCTGGCCTGTTGTACTTTCCTGAATCTCACGGACAGAATGAAATCTCTTCTCTTTGAAAAGTGATTTTAGTTTGGGGAAAAGCCAGAAGTCACAGAGTGCCAGATCTGGACTGTTGGGGGAGCTGAGCCACCTGGGTGATTTGAAGTTTTGACAAAAAATTCTGCATGAGATGTGATACGTGAGTGGGCGCAATTGTTGTGATGAAGCTGCCAAGCACCAGTTGCCCATAACTGTGACCTTCTGAATCATCCAAATAGTTTCCGCAGAGGAATGTTCAAGCTTAACACAAAATTTGATGCATATTTGTTGCTCTACTTGCTCAGTCATTTTGAATGTGATGGCCACACGGTACACATGCTTGCTCAATGGCATCCACCGCTCCCACTGACTAGTACAGTGAAGTTGTCGTTATTCACACATGCACATTCCATTCCACTCTCCTTGGCATCCAGGTTACATCTTTGTCATGCAAACTATTCTCGTTATATTAACAATGGCTGGACTTTTCCTGGACAGACTATATATATAGTTTGTGTGTGTATGTATATATACATATATATATAGTTTGTATATATACACACACACACGCAACTTCATATATATATGACTTTATGCATATAGATATATATGACTTAAAATTTTTCATTTCATTATTTACTTCTATTTACTCTGCCTGTTCTGTAATCTTTCTTTTCTTGCTTTCTGTTTACTATTTCCAGTTATTCAGTTTTCTTCTCTTTTTTAGCTTACCAGTTGTACATTCTTTTACTATTTATTTAGTGGTTTCTAAATGCATCTTTGACATTACTTTTACCATTTGTTGGACAATGCAAGCCTTTAGAACATGTTCATTACATTTGTTCTTCCCTTCTAATTTTTATATTATTGCTATGTATTTTAGTTCTCTTTATATTTGAGATCCACAGGACATTATTTTATAAGTCATTATTCATTTAGATTTTCTCTCAGTTGCTCTTCATTTCTTTCTGCATCTTCAAGCTTCTATTTGAGATCATTCATTTTCTTTTGTCTGGAGAGTATCCTGTAGTATTTAGTTAGGTTTGCTGGAGATGAGTTCATTCAGTTATTGTCTGTCTGAAAGCATCTTTATTTCACCTTCAATTTTGATTATTTTTTGGCTGGTTGTAGAATTCCAAGATAGACAAGGCAGTTTTTTCTTTAAGTCCTTTAAGTATGTCATTTCATTGTCTACTGAACTCCATTATTTCTGATGAGAAGTCAGCTGTAAATTTTATTTTCCCCTTTGCAGGAAATGTGCTTTCCTCCCTCCTTTCCCCATTGGCCACTTTTCAGTTTTGTTCCTTATCTTTTCAGAAATCTGACTGTGATGTGCTTAGCTGTGATTTTCTTTTTTACTTACCTGCTTGTTGAGCTTCTTGTATCTGGGATGATTACTTCCATCAGCTTTGGGAAGTTCTTGTCCATTATCTCTTCAAATATTTCTTTTTCTCATTGGAATTTAGTTCACTTAGGTTTCTTTGATCCTCATCACTCTGCCGGATTCAGAAAAGCGGTGTTTGTAGCTTACCTGCCAGGTTTTGGTTGTTCGGGAAAGAACAATAGTCTTTTGTGCCTTTCTGCATTCTAAACAGAGGCAGCACTCCATTTACTGATTTTTAAATTTCATTTATTGTATTTTTCAGTTGTAGAATTTTTATTGTTTTATTTTATAGTTTTTAGGCCTCTGATGAAATTCTCTATCTTGTATTTTTATTCTTTCAACCCATTCCATAATATGTGTTCCTCTGAGGGTTTGTATTTATGTCTGTTATTTCTCTTCATTTGGGGGTTTTCTTTTTATGTGCGTATTTATTTGTGATTGAATGCCAGATATGTGTATGAAAAATTATGGAGATAATCTGAATTAATGCTATCTTCTCTCAGAAAGGATTTACCTTTGCGTCTCTTCTGGTATGTTGTTATTCTAGAGGCACTAGCAATCCCAGATCACTTTAATACATTCGGGGACTGAGACGATTTAAAATTGGTTTCAGGCCCTGTGAACTGAAATGTTTTGGATTTACCTTTACTTCTTGCATGTAGCCCTTTGTTGCCCTGATTCACAGCCTAATGAGGTTTGCCCTCCTCGTTGGCATGCCCTCGCTCCAGTTTTTGACCTTGAATTTGTCTGAAGCTATGCTCATCTTCTTAGCCTCTTCAGCAGTAGTAGCCCTTAGAATCTGCAGGTACTTATAGGCAAAACCACCTTTAACGCTGGATTTGTTTCTTTAGATTTTTTCATTTGATGGATCTTGGTCCCCTAATTCCTCATTACCTTGATTGCCCTTATACTTATATTTTGTATTTTGTCTCCTTTCTTTAGCTTTTAATGGAAGAATGGTCTAAACCACCCACTCTATCATTCCTGGAAGGTGAACTTCCATAATGCCCCTTTCGTCTTTTCTCTTATTTGTGTTCTGTGAGAAATTTTGAAACTTGTCTGGTTTTTCCTCATGTGTAGCCTGCAATTTACTGCCCCTCTTCTAGTTCTTTGAAAAGTTATTCGGTTGTTTTATGACTGAAAGCAGTCTTAGTAGATTTTCCTGATTTCATATTGTTCTCTATTCGTATATGTGGTGTTCTCAAGTTTTTTCAGGATTTCTACAGTTGAGATTTCTACAGTTGAGAATTCTAATGCTATTTTATTTGTTCTCTCTCTTTTAAATTTACCAGGGGGAAAAACTTATTTTGGTTGATAAAACAATCACTCCTTTAGCTTCAGGGTCTTTTAAGTATCTATCAAGGAGGTCATTGGGATGGTGGGATGGTTTCTGTATGCTCAGTATTGTTGGCTGAGATAGGCTCTTTTGAACTTACGTGCATTCCTGTTCTAATGTTTCAGGTCTAGAGGGAAAGATGGAAAATTTTAGATTTGCAGGAATTTTACTTTGCTAGATTATTGGTTTGGTAGTTTGCAGGGAGAAGGGACAAGATACAGCCCCAGACTACTATGAAGCAGGGAAGTTTGCTGCCAGAGCATTTGTTTTCAGTGCTGAAATTTAAAAGTTTGCAATTCAGTTGCTGGCAGTTGGTTGTGGAGCTAGTGTAACAGCCTCTTCTCTTTTTGCCCCTTGTCTCTACACTCTACTTAGCATATTACCTGCAACCTTTAATGCCACAGCCAGATGCTTTGCAGCCTTTTTTTTCTTGGAGGCTTCCTAGATCCAAAGACAGCTGGCACTCTACTGTGATATTCACTGGGCTACGTTTTTTACCCAGGTGTTTTGTTTTTCTTTTTGTTTTTTTTTAAAGCTTCTTTGGTTGTTTGAGTGGATATTAGGGTGGAGTATTGGGTAGGCATTAGTTAAATTTATGAACTCAGCTTTACCATCTTGAACTGATTACACTATGTATGTTTTCTCTTTTTCAATTGGTTTAGTTTTATTATTTTCTTTTTCCTTTTATATACATAATAGATTATAATTAAACAATTACTGAAGGACTCTAATAGGCTAATTAACTCTTGCCTGATAGTATCTCTTTGATAGAAGAGAGCTTTAAAAATTTTTTTAAAAATTATTTTTATTTTATTTCCACAGACATTTTTGTGAATGCTGACTGTGTTTTCAGGACTGTTGCTAGGTTTGGGGATTAGAGATACGTGCAAGTCTCTTAATCTTCTGTACCTATTCTTGAGGCAGAAGTACCTTTCTCTGAGGCTGAGAAACATTTTTTCAGAGAACAAAAACACCAGTGTTCATTTAAGATTTTGTTTCTTTTTTAACTCATTAGTTACATTATTGAATATAAGCGAATATTTATAAAGATGTTAATAAGTTTTTATGGATGTAGAAAATAATGTTCTAGTTAAAACTGTATTATTTTTTAAAGACTTTATTTGTTTTTAGAGGGGAAGGGAGGGAGAAAGAGCAGGTGAGAAACATCAATGTGTGATTGACTCTCACATGCCCCCTACTGGAGGTTTGACCTGCAAGCCAGGCATGTGCCCTGACTGGGGATCAAACCAAGGACCCTTGGATTTGGCCACCCCAACCAGAGCAAACTCTTATTTATAATTTTGGTTGTGTTACTCTCTTTTTTTTTTAAATGTAGTAAATTTCAGTTTATCCTCTGTCCAGGTAATCATATCAAATAATAAGGAATTGTGTGTGTGTGTGTGTGTGTGTGTGTGTGTGTGTGTACACCTGAATGATTGTATTTACTCATTTGTTACACACATATATGGACAGTAGGATGACGTGCCTTTTTTTTTTTTAATAAGGAATTTAGAGTTTACTACAGTAGGTAGGATATGAAACAAAAGTAGAAGTGTTATATGTTCATTATGCAACTTCCTACTCAAGAGAAGAAGAATTAGGAATCTGCTTCAGCCTTAACTGTAGAGCAGCAGCCCCCAACCTTTTTGACACCAGGGACTGGGTTTTGAGGAAGACAGTTTTTCCATGGTCTGGGGTGGGGGGATGGTTGGGGATGATTCAAGCACATTATATTCAAGCAGCTAGTTCCAGTTCCTAACAGGCCCGGATCAGTACCTGCCCGTGGCCAGAGATTGGGTTCCCCTGCTCTAGAGTTTGTCAGTCTGGAACTTATGCTTTGGGTGAGGTTTGACAGATTGGATATAGTAGAAGGAATTAGGAAAAGCAGGCCAAAAGGTGGGTTGGAAAAGAAAATGGCTAGTTTCATTATGCTCTTTTGGGAAGAACAAGGATATTTCTGTCATAGACATAGAATATACTTTAAGGGGAGTTGGCTGTCTTCCTTTTACATCCAACAAGAATAGTACAATTTAGGGAAAGCTATTAGATTGAGTTTTCTCGACTAGTGCTCTGTCATAATATAAGTTAATTTTCTTGATATGTTGTTCATCTTAGGTTAAATATATTATTTCATTTACGTAATGTTACAAACTTCATACAATAAAGTGCACTTGTTGCCGGGTTTTTAGTTTCTAATTCAGTGGCTTTCACACTTGTTCAGGTACTAGAGCATTTGTAAGTAGTGGTGTGCTTTGTGAGATACTGCGAACTATTAATATCTTTAATTACATTAAGCAAATAAAGTATGATTTTACAAGCTGTACATATGACTTATATGAATGCAGTTCAACTCAGTAGTTCAATTTAAGAAATATTTAATGAGCCTTTGTTTTGTACTGTAACAGGATAATTTTGTGATGAAAAATCATGGAAGAGTTTTTGTTTTTCAAACATTAGTAGTTTATAGTATCTTTTAAGATTAGTTTGAGATATTCTCGGGCTGGTTGCTTTATCCAGTGGCAGCGTGCCTAAGTGATTAATAAAATGCATCATTATACACCTGGGGAGATAAAAATTGGTGGTTCAGGGCTCTGGGAATCTGCATTTTAAGAAACATATGAGAGGTTTCTTATTCACAAAACTTGAGAAATACTTTGTATATGTTGACTGCAAAAACATCAGAATATTGCATCTGAATTTAAAAGAATAGTGTTTTAGAATGAACTTCCTTTCCAAGGTAAAATACAACGCACGTGATTGAGTAGTTACTATTTATTCACTTGTGTGTAAGGAATGACTTTTTATAGCTATCATCATTTGGAATATTGAAAAGAATTGCCACTTGTCTGAAAGTCTTCTAGTTGTTTTTCCATGGAAATAATCACATTATCTCTAATGGCTTTTAATGATTTTTCAGCTATGAAATGTCATTAGGATTTGGACTATATTCCATTAATCTAATCTGGAAGATTTAGAGTTACAGTACATTTTTAAATTAGTTTTGCTTTATTAACTGCTTCAACTTTCAGAAGCAGGAATAAAAATAAAAAGTTAACCAAAAGTCTCGTGTATATAAAATTTTAAAATTTCTTTCTCCAAAACACTGAATTTCAGACTAATTCCTTCAGTAAAGTTTATTGAGTACATGCCAAGCGTTATGTTACGCGCTCGAGGGTGATTAAAACTTAAACCCTGTCCTGGTAAAGTCCATACTCTGGTGGGAATGAGATAGGGAAGGAATATATATAAACAAGTGATTTGTGCTTTACCTAATTTTAAAGAATTAGAAACCGCAGTAAAAGGCAATTAAATAATCTACCATTATAACACATGTAAGAAAATAAAAAGTGTGCATGCATATTTGGAGGCGGCAGTAGCAGCGGTATTGTCTCATTGTTAGGCTGTGGCAAGTAGTCCAGGCAGCCGGCAGTGAGGGCTCGGATTAGGATGATAGAGGTGGAAAGAGTTTATGAAGTGGGTAGGTATTAGGTGATAAAATAGAATTGGGTAATCGGTTGGATATTGAAGTGAGACTTGTGTCCCAAATGATTCCTTAAGGTTCTTTGGAGTTTTTACAGCAGGATGGGTGGTCGTGGCTTTCTTGGGGAAAGAAGTAAGTTTTTGGAGGGCAAGAAGAGCGTGAGGTTGATTTTGAACATAATGAATTTTCTATGTCTTTGAGTTATCCAGGGGCAGTTGGTTACAATCCGGAGAGTAGTGGAAGATACAGACTCCAGATTTGTGAGACATGTGCTTAGAGTGTGGCTGAGTTGAGAAGGATGGGCTGCTGTTACAGAACAGAGAACTGAGAGAAGTAGGAGGACGACCAGGAGGGGTTGTATCAGACATAAAGATGGGGGTATCAGGTTTCGCTGGCAGATTAAGTATTGTGAGAAGTGAAAAATGTCTTTTGCATTTAGTCACCCATAAGTCATTGGTGACCTTGCTAGGAGCTTTAAGTGGAATTTGGAAGCAGGTTGAAGGACTAGTGAGAAGGAGGGAAATTAAGACTGAAAAGTTTCAGAAATTTAGCTGTGATAGGGATGACTGAATGCAGAAGCTCTGACCTAATAAGAATGGTGTGCATGTGCACCTAATGGGCAAGACGAGCACGTTTAAAAAGGTAATGGAGGAAGACTATTTGAATGGGTAGTTTGAGTATACAAGAAAAATGAAATAATCGATAGTGTAAGGGAAGGTTGGGGAAATATGGGGTTGGTTCTGATCACAAGTAGAAATATTTGCATTAGATTAGAGAGGAGGAGAGGTCAAGCTGCTCTTTAACTGGACAGAAAGAGCTTAAGAATAGATGAATATTCTTAATAAGGAAGCAAGGGTTGTGCATGAATAGTTTGCAGAAGAGTTGGGGAGTGAGTTGACCAGAGAGGTAGGATTATCAATACTTTTTTAAAGTTCTAATATGAGAATATGCCATACTAGAAGATTTAACAAGACTGGAAATTCTGTGGGGTCAGCATTTTTTTAAGCCCTAATCTGAGGGTATGTTTACTGATTTTAGAGAGATGAAGGGGTTGGTGAGAGAGAAAGAGAGAAACATCTGTGTGAATGAGAAACATCTATTACCTGCCTTACAAGACCCAACAGGGGATCTAACCTGTAGCCTTTTGGTATACGGGATGATGCTCCAACCACTGAGCCTCCTGGCTAGGCCAGGACAGCATTGTTTTCTATGCCTTATTCCCCCATCATTTGCCAGGAGTCCATGAGCATGTTGGAAATAGTAGGTTCTCAGTAAATATTTACTATAAACTAGAGTCTTAAATGAAAAATGCATAAACAGTAACTTTTGAGTGACTTAAATTTTGTAGACTAATGATAGAATTAGTAAGTGAAGAAAACCTCTTATAACAGTTTAATTCACCATTTCAACAAGTTTCTCCCTGCAACCTATTAAACCTTTCTCTTTAATTAAGCACCTGATTTACATAGCAAATTTTGCTCACTTGAGGACTCAATCCACGTGTAAACACGTAAAGGTAATAGCTCAGGCGTAGGTAAGATACCACTGCAAATGCAGTCAGAATTTCATCTCTGGGCAGTTCATTTCAGACATCCATCTCTAAGAGTCTGTTGTATCTGACTTTCATAACTAACTCCCTTCAGAAGCTAATTATGTAGTTTAGTTGTCTCAAGATCATGCCATCCCCTTGTTTCTGACTCCCTTCTAACGTATCCCTCTGTTTGGCTACTTTGTTACTCTAAGCCAGCAGTTTCAACTTTTTTCATCTCATGGCACACATAAACTAATTACTAAAATTCTGTACCACATCAAAAAATATATCGTATTTTTTGCAGTCTGACAAAAAATAGGTATAATTTTGTTATTCACACCAGACGGCTATTGTTGTGTTGCCTATTGTCACTTTCTAATTGAACAATCTAAAGGAAGAGGTCAATGCCCGACTAAATGGTCATGTACTGCATGTTTTAAAAATTCTTGCAGAACACCAGTTGAAAATCACTGCTCTAAGTTTACGAGTAAAAGAAGAAGAAAAGCACAGAATGCAGATAAATTAATGGCTAAAATGAAGTGCTCTTTTGCTTCTTAGATGTGTGTGAGTGTGCACCCACCCCACACGCACCTTATTTGTGTGGTTCACTGGAAGCTGTCACAAGTGACCATAACGTTCAGTGTAATAAAGTGGGTTTTCAGCGTGTGAGAAACCCTGCCACTTAGATTATGGAGACAGTCAGTTCCAGGCAGATAGAATTACGGTTTTTTTTTATGTTTTAAGTAGTATATGGACCTTTTTTGGCAAAGGGGTAGGCCTTTTCTCTGTGTCCATCTTCACACTCTTCCACAGTGCGACTTCTTTCTGTCAGCGAGGCTCTTCCTCCTTGTCACTGCTCACACTGATGGCTTTGGAAACATATGAATGCTGGCATCTGGTGAGCAAGGTCAGGCAGGGCAGAGAGGCCAGATGGAGGGATTCAAATTATGATCAGTAGACCATGCCCCTCTTAGACAGTGACCACGGCTTTGTCTCTGTATCCCCAGGGCCTGCTATAATAGCTGGCATATAATATGACCACAGAAATATTTTATTTTTGAATGAAAGACTATTTCAAAACTATAGAGCCATGGGATGAGTCATTTATCCTTCTGCTTTTATAGGTGATAAAGTGAGACTTAGACTCAGTAGCAGATATTTGTGTTCCTGTGACATGGCTAGTTATACTTTAGACCATACAAAAAGATAAGTGAATATCATATATATTCCCAGCCCTATAGGAACCCCAAGCCAGATAGAAAGTCAAGCAGCCATTTATCTAGCAGAGTTTACTTTTGGGGGTGGGAGAGGGTGTAGTGGTATTCTTTTGCTTTGTCTTGTTTTGGGTGCCTTTATTTGCTGCATAGTGTGTTACGGCAGGTGCAGCGCTGCGTAAGATGTAGCTTTTGCCCTTAAGGAACTTGTCTAATGTAACATGAGACAACATAGAATCAGTATGTCTCACAGCAGTATGCAATTAAATGAGTGGTACACCTTGATACCTGCCAACTTTATGGCAGGAAATGCTAATGATCCATCATCGGGAAGACATGCATTTTCAGTTGCTCTTGTAGAAGTGGGAACAAATTTGAACTGGGAGAAGTCTATGCCTAGAAGTACATGTTGGTGATGATTGTCCACTTAATAGTGATGATGGAAGGATGTTTCTCAGTGTAAACACCATGAGAAGATGGAGCCAGTTGATGGCTTCTTTTGTGTCTGTGATGCCTTGTCACGAGCTAAGGAATTCAGACCGTTTACTTAAGTTGAATAGTGCTGGCCTACTGTAAAATTATTTTATCTGCATATGTGTGCATCATGTATGAGAACTGATGCATCCTAGAATTTTTTTAACTGGAAGAGGACCTTTATATCATTTGCTTCCTCCCCCATCCTTGCTCTCTGGTCCAGAGAGGTTGCATCACTTGATTAGGTTGCATGCTACTTGAGCTGTAACTAACACTATGGCACTTTCTCTTGTAAATTGTAGCTTATTTTTCTCCCTGTTGAAGTTCTTGGTAAATTTAGCAAACATTTCTCCAGGTGTAAAGTGAATGTCTCATATTTGCACCAATTTGGGGAATAGTTGAGTGTGGAAGGAGAAGTGGACTTTCGGTAGGAAATGATGTATAATGTTGCTTCCAGTACAGAGAACAAGGAACGTCTGCCTTTTGACTGTCTTGGGCTTGTTGATGGTATAACTGTGCTTGCAAACAGCCATGACGAATATTTCATTCTTTAGCAGTAACAACACGAGAGCATGAGTAGATCCTGTGATATATCTAGATACAAGAAGATGTGATGATAATCACATTTAGTGTGTAATATTTACCCTGCTCTCAAAGTGTTTGTAATCTAGTTGAAAGATAACGGCCTTCAAAAGGTTCACAGTCTGGCTGGGAATTAAAGGACCTAAAGAAGCTAAATAACAATCCCACCTGTCTTGTCCGTTGTGCTAAACGAATGCTCATTACTCTTTCCCCCAGTGTCTAGAACAGTGCCAGGCACAGGGTTGTTTTCAGTAAGCATTGGTTGAATGGATAAATAGAAGGTACTGACATTAAACATGGGGGGGTCTCTGAAGGCTGTGGCAGTCGAAGGCCTGGGATCATATACAGTGCAAGGGTAAGTAATGTCATTCTGTCTGATTCTGTTTTTCTAATGCCTTCTGACCTCAGCATTTATCCCACTGCAACCTTGAGTTCTGACTTCTCTTACTTTTATTTTGCCACACTTTGGCCTTAAGGCTTGCTTTCTTCTCTCCCCAAGTAATTGCTGCTTATCTCTGAGGATTTAGAAGGATCCTGTTTTGGTTTATAAGGAGACTATTTTCTTGGGCCTTAGTTCCCTCTTCCCCTGAAGATGAGGTGAGGCACTATCTGGGAAAGGTCTGAGTGTTCAGAAAAAGTTCAGAAACATCTTCTATGATTATTAAGAGGAAACTTTTGTAGGGCAGGTGATATAATATTTCAGATTATCATAACTACATAGTAATTGGCTGCATTTTAAAACACATTAAACTAGTTATGTTTTCTACCTTTCTCAGTTTCGGCAGCATAAAGGCCTGCTTCACAGAGAAGGACACGCAAACAAGCAAGTACAAGGAAGCTTGTGTGAATGAAGTTCTGCTATATAGCTCAGCAACTCTCTCTGATTTAAGATGTAGTTTTTGGCACCTTCAAATAGTTTGTGTTCTCTGAGGGAGAAGTCTAGTCTATTTAACTGTGCTTAGTGAAAAAATAATTATGATTCTTTAGTGGGACATAGACTCTCAAAACTCATTTACTCATTCAGTAAGCATTTATTGAATAGCTATCATGTGTGAAGCACTGTACTAGGTACTGAAAGATAGGAAGATAAGAGTTATCATTCTTAAAAAGGGCATATCGTGTGTAAAAATAATCATAATACTGTGTAGAAAGTGATGTGTGTTGTAAAAGGGTGGCCGGCAGGGTGCTTTGGGAGCTCTAAAAATGGAGCAGTTACCTTGCAGACACAGTAACTCAGGGCGAGCTGTTGTGCAGGAGGTTAATGGAATAGAGGATGCGGAGTTGGGGCGGGGAGAGGGGATACAGTGAGCAAGCTATCTGTGAGTAGGAAAGCATCAGTAATATGGGTAGTAGAAATAATTTACTTTGAGGTTAATGTAAAGTGGCCCGAGATAGGGATGGAAAAGACGGGTGCTTGATCTGGCAACGGGGAATGATATAAATCGGGGGAGTGGGTTGAATCTAGGCTGTTTTCCAAAAATTGGGCTTTCATGGACCATTGCTCTAGTAGTTAATAATTTTATCATGAAAAAAGAAACTTTTTTCTTTTTTTTTTTGTTTTTTTTTTTATTTTTTTACTGAAATAATTTAGAGAATCCCTGAAGGAGAGGGAGGATTATACTGATATTTTATTGGTAGAATGATTTCTGTGATATACTATACTCAGTTGTGTTGTTATATCAAAAGTAGTGTTCCAGTTGAAATCGGTTGCAGCTTTTCATGCTGAGGTCTTCAAGGATGATTGAAGAGCAGCAGCGTAGTTGATTGGGTTGGTCTTACCCCCGGGTCTCACTCCGCAGAGGGTTCTGTCTAATTTAGATAATGACAGTGCTTCCTACCTAAATTTCTCTGTGAAATAAGTCCAGTGCACATTAAAAAGTTCTTAAAAGGTTTTAGGGACACTATGGTGTAGGGCGTGGCATGGGCAGCCCATTGGTTTCCCAGATACAGTAGATGTCCTGTGTTTCTACTGTGATAAGAAACAGTTGGCTATATTTTCTTGTGTCTTTCTGCAAATCTCTTCCTCATGCCTACACACTAGCTGTGCTGTGTGTTTCCAAGATTTGGGAGACCTCAGTTTTATCATGGGGAAAGCACTGTGTACCAGAGACGTTTTTAAAAGTGTATTTTATGTAATGAGTCATTTAATCTACTAAGTGACAAGCAGGAATTTGAATCCAGGCCAGGCTGTTAACCAGCTGGCTCGACGACAGTACACGGAACAGTGCGGGCTTCCCTCCCGGAACGCTGACTCTTTCCCTTTCTAATGCGCACTTGCCCCACCCCCTGTGTGGCCAGACCCTCTTCTGTTTCCAAGAGAAAGGAAAGAACCTCTTTTTAAATTGTTCAGGAGTGTATATGGCCAAGAAAATGCCTAAATAGATTTTGTTTTGGAGTCTTGTTGTTACTCTGTTTACTGCCCCAAATCCTTTGCTTTCAGGAGCGGGAGGTGCATTTCAGTCTGAAAGTTCAGCGTGTGTGGTGTGCTGCTGTGCCTCCACATAGGCCCACAGTTGTGATCCTGGGAATACCAGTGATGTGTTAGAAATATCCTGCAGTTAAAACACACAAGAAAATTTCTATAAGTCTTTTCCCCTGAAATAAGAGAAGAGAGTACCAATAATTTTTCTTGTTAATGGGTAAAATTACCCAGTCTTACCCTTGGACTTTTAAAATTTTAATTTTTTACTGAGTTATAATTGAAATGTAGATGTAGATCTTCAGTCAGTTTTGGTAAATATAGCATTTTGTTTATTTTGTGTTTTCTCAGTTGATATGTGAAAATATGTTCTGATTTTAAATAATTACCTCACTTTATTTTTTTCCTGCGTATTTGTTATAAATTCATATGTTTTTTCAACTAATACGTTTTTTACTCAGATACATTGTCAAACAGTAACCTAGTAGTGGAGATAATCTTTTAAAGGGAAACTTGAATAGTTTCCCTTTAAAAATGGACTGTTAGTATTGGAGCTACACAGAGTGAATAAATTTCCTGGGAGGAAACGATAATAAAATATTCAGGAAGTTATTAGGAAATGAGAACTTGTGTTCTTGTTCACTCAGATAAGCTGCTGAGACCTTTGCGTATATCAAAACAGTTTGTATTAGAGGAAGGAATGAGAGAGTTGGCAACTTCTAAATGCGTGAGGGACCTTGGACGTACGATGCGTAATTGAAAGAAAAATTTCCCAAAGCAAAGTCATTTGAGAATTGAATTTTCTCTGTTTGAGTAATTCTGTCAGGAAGAAAAGTGAGCGTTTCCTGAAGCTGGGTTATTGAAATGAGAACCCAATGGGGAAAACTGTTGGGGGGAGGGGGTACCTGGGGCAGGGTGCTTTAGGAGTAGATGCCTATATACCACCGCCCCCACCTTGGTTCTGCTAACATTTTTCTTCTATGCTTTGCTCTCATGCCATCATTAGACATTTTAGCTCTATTCTTAATCTTAGCCACTTTGTTCTAAAGTAACTGAACACTGTAACTCTTAGGCACTATTTTAACTTCTTTTTCTTTCCTTTTTTTTGAAGATTTTATTTATTTATTTTTAGAGAGAGGAGGAGGGAGGGAGAAAGAGAGGGAGAGAAACAGTAATGCATGGTTGCCTCTCGTATGCAACCAACTGGGGACCTGGCCTGCAACCCAGGCATGTGCCCTGACTGGGAATCGAACCGGTGACCCTTGGTTTTCAGGCTGGCACTCAATCCACTGAGCCACACCAGCCAGGGTGGCACTCTTTTAACTTTTTACTGACTGGAATTGGTTACAGTTGTTTTATTTAACAAATTGGATTTAGAGACTTGTTTTTTCCTCAGTGTGTTCATGGCAGGGATTTACCCTTTAATCGAACCCTCACTTGCAGGGGGGCCCTTCTAGGGTCTGGGAGAGGCTTTAGCAGTGTGTTCAGTACTCATTTTTTTCTGTAAAATCTGCAAAATTGAGATTCCCCCCCCAACTGTTCTTCTTAAAAGGGACCCCCAAATTATTTATTCTTCAAACCCCACAAAACTCAGATCAGCCCTGGTTCATGAGGCAGTTTGGGTATTCGTTTCTAATTGTGGCTGAGGTAGATTTTGAGGGAATACTTTCTTCCTCACTAATACCAGGAAGGAAGTACTAGTGAGGAAGCCGAGCTATTTATTGCCTGGTGTTTGTAGTGACCGTGGGTGTCTTGCTGAGTGTCAGGAGCCAGTGGCTGCTCCTTTTGCAAACATAGGCCAGAAGGAGTCAGGAGGACCTGGAGGAAGGCTGAGGGAGGAGTGGTGGAGGAGAGGGTGTGCCACAGCCAGGGTGGAGTGCTGAAGATGTTCGCCATAAAAGGAGAGTTTTGATAACATTTAAAAATAACTGAACAGTCATCCCAAGATTATACATTTTATTTGAAATTTAATAGTGCATTTTTAGAATTTTAGAATTATTTTGTTGAAAAATTTGAAAAGTCAGTTTTTTAATTAACTGATTGACTTGAAATTAAAGTCTTTATTGATTAGAATATTTTGCTGGAAACACAGATGTCACTGGTCTTTTGGGTTTGCTGTAACATGATATTAGATCGCTTCTTGGTTTGGTAGTTGTTTCTTCTTTGTTTTTCTTTTCTTGTCATGTTTTTTCCCCATATTTTTTTTTTGCATCTCTTGCTTTCTTTACATTTGGATTCAAAGCTCGCTCTTTCACTCCTGAGGATTTTGCATAGCCACATTTTAGAATTGTATTTTAGTGTTCAGCTGTCTTTAAAGATTATTGCGTGCTCTGTATCCCGGAGACGAATTTACAGTTAAATAATATGTGTGTCATGTTCTGAGAAGCAATTTTATCTTGCTTGTGGTAAACTGGCTCAGGTTCAGATATACTTAATGTTATTTAACTTTTCCTAAAATTCTTTCTAATTGGGCTAACTTCTCAGGGCTCATAAGAGCATTTCTAGAAAGTTGTATAGATCTGCCACCTGGTGGTAAAATATTAACAGCAAGTACTAAATATTTGATATGAATGTAATAGCGAATTCTTGCCTTTGAGGTGTCATATTCAGATTTAGAGTCTACCTAGACTGTAGACATACACCATTTTCCACCCCAAAGTTTTTTTTTTTAATAGAGAAAATATTACTTAAATGTGATAGACTAGGAATATTTTGACTAATATATTTGTCTGCTGCATTGTAGAGGAATCTTCCTTGCTTATGAAATTTGAGTATTACTGAGTTGAAATGAACTCTGATCACTTTGAGAATGTACTACTGCCCTTAAATTCGAAAGAGGTAGGAGCTTTTGAGAAGAGAAGCTAGTTGTTAATTATTCTAAAACTTTTAATATAATCATTGACTCAGGAAAAAAACAACAAAGGTCATAGGACAAAGGAAATTTTTTGGAGAGAAATAGTGCAGTCTGTTTATTTACTTTAGAGAACAGCAATAGGCACTTTAAAGCTTTAAAAAAACTTTTTTTTAGTAAATAGAAAGTTTAACAGTATTTTATGGCCTTCAATTGGATTATTAATACAAAAAGTATTGTACACCGGGCATTGTATTAGGTATAGGGGAGAAAGTAGTGAGTAACACATAAATGGTGGGGTGCTTTTTGTTTCTTGTTTTGTCCTTATGGCATTTATAATCAAGCTAGGGAGGCATATAATAAGGAAGTACTTACAGAAATAATTAACTACAGTGTTGACAAATGCTATAAAGGACAAGCATGTAGCAGAGAGACCTAATCCAGACCTAACCTGGGCTAAGTGTATCAGGGAAAGCTTCCCTAAGGAAGTGACACTTCTTTTGAGACCTGACAGATGCAGACCCAGTCAAATGTGGATCTGTATTCCTCCTAAGAGGGAAGGAGATTGGAATTGGGAAGGTGTATGAGGAATTGAAAGATCAGGGTGGCTGGAGTATAGTGACAGGATTGGGGTGTGAGAGAAAACAGGAAAGGTGGGATGAAAGTAAATACTTCAGGGCCTTGTGTGTGCTAAGGACTTTGAACTTAATAAAGAGGCTGATGGAATGTGTGGGCAAGGACTGTCAGAATCAGATTAGTGATGAATGAACTGGAACAGGGTGAAACTAAGGGAGGGCGATTGTTTAGAAAGCCATTATGGTAGTTCTGGCTTGAACCAGAGAGTATTAGTGGACATAGTGAGAGGCTGACATTTGGAATGTATTCGAAGTGGAATAGAAGGATGAGTCCGGGTTTCTGACATTCAGTCATTCAATAAATATGTAAAAATACAGAGGTGGGCGGGTATACTTAGGTTTACAGTTCTGAGTATGCGAAACACCGAGTTATTAAAGCTGTTGTAATAACCATTACCCACAGGTCTTTTTCCATACAAGCAACTGTAAACCTACTTTTGCCCACCCCTGTGTATATCATATAGTTTAGTCCTTAAGGGTAGACAATTGAATAACTGCTGAGTTTAGTTCATAGTACATTATCATTGTTGGACAGTGCCACACCTTTTATTTTGTGTTTACTCCCTCCCCCTTTATCTCCCATTTCCTGTCTCTCCTTAGACGCCTACTCCAATATATTTAATATATCTTCTTGAGTATGCGTCAAAATCTGTAAAATATGGCAATTTTTTGTGTGTTTTTAACTTGTGGTACTGTGCTATACATCATCATCTCCTGTTCTTTTTTCCACTGATTATTTAGCTGTGTGACCCATGGGCAGGTTACATAATGACTTTTAAAAAAATTATTTGTTTTTAGAGGGAGGAGAAGGGAGAGAGAAACAGTGTGCGAGAGAAACATAAGATTGGTTGCCTCTTGCACGCCCCCAACTGGGGACCTGGCCTGCAACCAAGGCATGTGCCCTGACTGGGAATTGAACTGGTGACCCTTTGGTTCGCAGGCTGATGCTCAATCCACTAAGCCACACCAGCCAGGGCACATGATAACTTCTTTTAATCCTCACCTGAGGATATATTATTGATTCCAGAGAGAGAGGGAGAGGGGAAGAGGGAGAGAGAAGAGAGATAAGGGGGAGGGGAGGAAGGGGAGTGAAGAGAGAGGAGAGAGAGAGGGAGAGGAGAGAGAGAGGGAGAGGAAAGAGAGAGAACAGAGAAACAGAAACATGGATTGGTTGCCTCCCACTTACATACCAACTGGGGACCGAACCTGCAACCTAGGTACATGCTCTGAATAGGGAATTGAATCTACAGCCTTTCCGTTTATGGGACAATGCTCCAACCAGCTGAGACCACACAGGCCAGCGCATTACATAATGGTTTTTGGATCTCAGTTTCCTCATCTGTAAAATGAGGAAACTACAGTAGAACCTTGATTCTTGAACTTAATTTGTTCTGGAAAACTGTTGAATAAGTGATTTATATGAAAACTGAATTTTCTTTGTCACCTGAGAGACACATGACTAATCATACAGGTATCAGCATGAAAGGGTTGTCAGGTGGAGAATTGAAAACAAGTTTTGTTAGACAACCGAGACATGTTTTTTTTTCATGAACAGCTTAGTTGAGAATTAAATTGTTCTGAAACCAAGATGTTCGAGAACTGATGTTTGTGTTAATTAGACTATAAGGTTGTTGGGAGATTAAAAATTAAAAGACCTAATTTTTGTAATCTATTCTATGGTTTTTACTATTTTTCCCCTTCTATTCAACATGGCGCTTTAAGGATATATCTGTGTTATTGTTTGTGCACCTAGTTAACTACCTTTGCTTGCTGCATGATTTTCATAGATGCATCCATGACACTTACTCTCCCAGTTGCTACAGTGGGGTGTAACCATGATGAAAGTCCTTTCACATGCATTCTTAGAAACCTTTGCATAAATTTCTCTGAGATACGAACCTAGAAGTGGGATTGTAACAGCGTACGACATACACCTACTATATCTACTGTAATTTCACTTGAGCGTGGCCTAGTTGTTTTGTAGCATGTTTGCGGTAGTATATACACCCACCAGCAACACATTTGAGTGACCCTCTCCTGCTTTGCCAGCATTTTAAGGACTTATTTTTCTGAACCTTGGCATTTTGACATGGGTATAAAGAGTCATTTCAGTATTGAGTGAATTTGCATTTTTCTGATTACTGAAGCGTCTTACAGTGATTGCAGCTGTTCGGTTGGCTTCTGTAACTTTCCTGTTTGTATTCTGTATTCATTTTTGTGTCAGGTTTCTAGTCTTTCTGGTTGATTTGCAATTCCTTGTATATTCCTGTTGTTTCTAGACATTGGAAATCATTTTTCTATCTTCTGTTTGTTTATTTATTTGCCTGTGGTGTTCTTTGGACAGAAATCCTTACTTTTAACGTTAAATTTATTGATTTAAAAAAAAATTTTTACCTTTGTGTGTTAGTGACTATAGACCTTTTACATTACATTTTCTTCTTCCTTAATTGTTTTGTATTTAGATAACAAATATTTACTGAGTACCTGCTACATTCTAGGCATTGGGAATAGAACTGTGAGCAAGATATACCAGAGTACATTAGTGGACCCATGAAGCTTATGAAAGAACAATAGAGCAACTGGATGGATGGTGGTGGTATTCACTGATTCAGGAATCATGGGTGATGAGGAAGTTTGGGGTAGGAGCGAGGGTTGGGTGGAGTAAAGATCATTAGTTTAGTTAACATATAAAATTAACTCTGTGTGTGCATGCACGTGCAGTTTTATGAGTGTTACCATGTGTATGATGGATTCTTTTAACCCTTGCTGTAATGAGGATATATAACAGTTTCCAAAAATTTCCTCATGCTGATCCATTGTAGTCAAACCTTCCCTCCACTCCTGATGCCCTGAAACCAGTGATCTCTTCACCCCTGTAGTTTTGCCTTTTCCATAATGTCATATAAGCGTAAATGCGTGGTGTATATAACCTTTAGAGGCTGGCTTCTTTTACTAAGCCTTTGAAATTCATCTATGTTGTGCATATCAGTAGTTGTTCCTTTTTATTGCAGAGCGGTAGCCCATTGTATGGAGGTACCACAGTTTATCCATTCAGCTCGTGAAGGACAACTGGTTTTTCTTCATTTTGTGGGGATTATAAATAAACTGTTATAAACATTTATGGACAGGTTTTTTTGTGTCAGCATGTTTTCATTTGTCTAGGGTACATATACCAACATGAGATTTCTGGGTCATGTGATAAATGTTAATAAACTGTTCTCCAGAGTGGCCGCACGTTTTCATACTCCCCCCCAGCAGTGAGGAGAATTCCGGTTGTGTGCCACTCTCATCAGCATTTGATATTGTCAGTTTTGTTTTGTGTTGTTGCCACTTTTAATAGATATGAAGTGGTGTCTTGTAGTTTTAATTTGCATTCCTCTAATGACAACTGTAATTGAACATCTTTTTCTGTGCTTACTTGCCATTATTGGTGAAATGTCCCTTTAAATCTTTTGCACAATTAGAAGAAAATTGAGTTGTTTTCAGGTGGTTGGTTTTTAGTTCTTTAAATATTCTGTATACAGTTTCTCTTGTTAATGTTTTGTAAACATTTTCTCCCAGCCTGTTGTTTATCTTTGCATACTCTCAATGCAAAGTTTTAAATTTTGGTGTGGTTAACTTTATCAGTTTTATTCCTTTATGAATTATGTTTTAGTGTCATTCCGTAGAACTCTTTGTCTAATCCAGGTTTACAAAAATTTTTCACCTCCAATTTCTTTTATGGCTTTTATATTTTACATTTGATTTTTATACTTAACATTTGCTTTGTTTAGATTTACAATCCATTTTGATTTAATTTTAGTATAAAGTTGAGGTGTTCTCCTGACCATGAGCATGTGGATGTCCAGTTGTTCCAAATTTAGTTGTTGAAAAGGCTGTTCTTTGTCTATTGAATTGTATTTGGCACATGTGTCAGAAATCAGTGTGCAGTCCACCCCTGGGTTCTGTGTTTGGTTCCAGATCTCTGTGCTTTTGCCAGTTCCAAATGGCTTACTATAGCTTTGTTGTAAGTCTTAATGTAGTTTTAATCCTCCAACTTTGTTCCTTTTTTGAAATTCTTTATTCTACTTAATTTGCCTTTCCATGTAAAGTTTAGTCATCTGTCTTTATCTACAAAAATTCTGGTTGGGATTATGCTGTGAATTGAATTAAATCCAGGAGCAAGTTTGGAAGAATTGACATTTTAACTATGTTAATCTTTCAGTGCATGAACACATATCTGTCTTTTCACTTATATCACCTTTGATTTCTTTCATCAGCATTTTGTAGTTCTCACATACCTAAGTATTTCATGTTTTTGGAGCTATTTTAAATGGTTTTGTTTTCTAATTTTTGATTTGCAGCTGTTTATTGCCATTATATAAAAAAATGTGATTTTTATATGCGGACATTGTTCCCTACAATCAACCTCGCTTAACTCAGTAGTTCTTTAAGCTTTTCTTTTGTAGATTCCTTGTGATTTTCAAAGTAGACAATCTGTTGTCTGCAAATAGTCGTGGTGCTCTTTCTTTCATTCTGACCTGTATGCCTTTCATTGACTTTCTGTGCCTTGTTAGTCTAGCTACGCTCTCTAGCACAGTGCTGAGTAGTATGATGAGTGTGGACATCCTTGCCTTGTTCCTGACCTTAAGAGGAAAGCAGTTCAGCCTTTCACCATTCAGTACGATGTCTACTTTAGGTTTTTTACCGATGTCCTTTATCAAGTTAAGAACCTTTTTTCTGTTTCTAATTTGCTTAGAATTTTTATCATGAATAAGAGTTGAATTTGTCAAGGCCTTTCCTGCATCTGTTGATAATGATCATGTGGTTCTTGTTTTTAGTCTGTCATTCTGGTAGATTGCATTGATTGATCTGTGAATATTGAATCAATCTTACATTCCTGGGGATAAATCCCCACTTGATTGTGACTTAATTTTCGTTTTATGTATTGCTGGATTTGATTGACTAATATTTTGTTGAAGATTATTCCACCTGTGTTCATGAGGAATTTTGGTCTGTAGTTTTCTTGTGCTGTTTTTGTCTGGTTTTAGTATCAGGATAAAGCTGGCCTCATAAAATTAGTTGTGACATGTTTCTTACTTTTGTTTTCTGGAAGGTATTTGCAGAATGCTGTTTTTTTCTTTAAATATTTAGTAGAATTCAATACTGGAAACAAGTGGGTCTTTTAAATGGTAAAACTTTCATAATCAGAATAGTAATGTATTATAGAAAACAAGAAATATTGTTTAACACGTAGAAAGTATGCAAATGAATAAAGAAAATTAAAATCATTTCTTACAGTTCATATGATTATGGTTAACATTTGGGAATCTTTATTCTAGTTTTCTTCTTATTTAAAAATATAGTTCAAATTTTTAAACTGTGTATAAGTATGCATGCATTCATGTACGTGTGTTTATTTAAAACAAAACTTGGGATCATATTGCAAATATTTTATATTTGGACCCAGTATGGCTATCTAATTTCATTGTATGCCATAATTTTACAAAAAAAATTACTCTAATGTTGGACATTTAAGTGTGATAAATATCTTTTATTTTTCTTATGACAATTTACTTAAGATTTATTTCTGGAACTAGAAAGGGTTCAACATATTTAAGGCTATTCATACACATTGTCAAATTGTTTTCTAGAAAGGATGTGTAAATTTTTAATCGTTAATGGGTACTTCAAAAAAGTGTGTGTGTATGTATATCATATATGCTTATATTCATATATAAGTAAATGTAAATATTAATACAGGGCTGGGCAAAAGTAGTTTTACAGTTGTGAGTATGCAAAACACTGAATTTATTCTTATATTGTTATTTATTCATTATTGTATTACTTTCCATACGGATAATTGTAAACCTAGTTTTATCCTACCCTGTATATGTCTGTCTGTGTGTGTATACATAGTTTATTTTAAGGAGTGGAGTATACCATTCTTAAAAGGTTAGTTTTCCAAATGAACGTTATAAATGCACACTTATGGAGATAGTTTTGTTTTATTTTGAAGATAGTTTTGATATAAAAATCAAAGCTTTTAAATATCGATGTGTAAAAATGCCAGTAAGAAGTTATTCTGATGATAATAATAATGTGAACCGTGATTCATAATCTCCTTAATTTTATTCTCTCTCTTTTTTAAAATCCTCACCTGAGGATATATTTATTGATTTTAGAGAGAAAGAGAGAAACATTGATCAGTTGCCTGCCATATGTGCCCCAACTGGGATTGAACTGGCATCCTAGATATGTGCCCTGACCAGGAATCAAACCTGCAGACTTTTCATGTACTGGATGATTCAGTCAACTGAGCCACCTGGTGAGGGCTTATTCTCTGTTGATTGTGTTTGTCATCCAGTGCAGTTTGCATAATATAATTTTAATGAAATTGTCCTTGAAAATGTGTGCTTTAAATTTTTTATAGGAAATATTTATTTCACTATCGACATTTTGATTTACAAGGTTAGTGGAACAGATTTCTTTGGTATAATAGTATGCACGACTCCAAAAATAAAAGTAGCCAATAATCTTGAATTTTTAGGTGTATTTTAGCAAGGCCACATATGTGTTCATTAACATAAGTTCTGATTTACTTTGGACAGTTTATACCTGTTCTTGGTATAATTATTTTAGTTTCTTCTCTCTCGGGCTATCCTGGTTTGGATAATAAATTATATATTCACCTGTATTTATGATAAATTGGGCCTCCCCAGGGTATAAGCTTCTCAAAAGCTTTGAATCAAGTTTAACCCGTGAAGGAACTTTCAAAGGAGTGAAATTACAGAAAATAGGAAATTGTGTGCTTAAAAAAATAGCATTTTTTGACACTGTAATTGTTTGTCAACCATGGTTTTCCAGTGGCAGTTTTGAAAAACATCTAGCTTTGTATTTGTGTACAACGTTTTAAAGATTCTCCATCTTAGTGTATGTTTAGTCTCATTCGATTTTCTTTAACAAAGTAACAGGATGTCAATTACTACATCCTCCCACTTTAGATGGTGTTTTTAGGTCTTTGATGTATTGCAAAGAGCAGAGATTTTATTTCCATACCAGTCCTGGTATGCGTATATAGAACCATAGACTCAAAAAATGAACTTAAGGCATGCTTAATCTGTGGCAAGCATTCTGCCAAATTTACAAAATAAAAGAGGAATCCAAATACAGAGAACACTATTTCAAGACATTAAGAAAAGAAATAAATCCACATAACAAATCTGTGGGATGTTTAACAAATTTATTTTATACATACTATCTCCCAGGGACTAGTCTAGGCTCTGGATGTGAACAGTGAATAAGACAAACATATCCCTTGCCCTTACGGAGCATATAGCCTGGGGGTGGGAGGGTGGCGGCGGTGAGACAGAATATTTAAACACATAATTATAGTGAGATGTGATAGGTGTTTGTGGTATGATGGGAAAGGATACTTGAGTTGAAATGTAAAATTTCCAAGCACTACTCATACACTTTACTAAAATTAGGCATTAAGTACTGAGAACTTAAAATAAGTACAGTGGTACCTCTGTACTTGTCGTTTCAAGTGCTGAAACTGATGAGTACCAAGTAGAGACCAGTGATGAGGCCTTTTCTCTTGCAGGGTGCCCCATGTCTCATACAAGTTCTAGCACGTGCTACAAATCCCAAGCAGGCGCTGAGTGCCGAAACATTTTTTTCTGGTCAAAATGCAACGAGTGCAGGGTTTGATGAGTTCTGAAGCTGATGAGTACCTAGGTATGACTGTATACTAAAGCTCTTGGCGTGATATGTTAGGCATTCACTTTTTCTTGCATGATTTACATGAACAGAAACAGAATAGATGTGCCCAAGTCTTGCTTGGAATTTAAGGAAGCTAGTTGCATGTTTTGCAATTGTTCTTGCTTGCACATTTTATGTGAGTTCTGCATTATTTTAATCCTTACCTGAGGACATGCTTATTGATTTTAGAGAGAGGGGAAGGAGAGGAAGAGAGAAAGACAGGGAGAGAAACATCAGTGTGAGAGAGAAACATCCTTCAGTTGCCTCTTGCGTGTGCCCCAACTGGGGATTGAACTCTCAATGAAAGCATGTGCCCTTACCAGGAATCCAACCCATGACCTTTCTGTTTACGGGACGACACTCTAATCAACTGAGCCATGCTGGCCAGGGCTTTATTTGAGTTCTTATGTAGGCTGAAATTTAATGAGTCCCAGTATTATAATAACAACTTTTCTTATCAGTGACATATTTAGAAAATGTTCAGTTACAAGTTCAGTTATACAGAAACTTTATTTGAGGTCTGCACAGAAGTGAGTTAATCTGGATGTACAAAGGAGTCATTTGTTGTTTAGCAAGGTTTTGTGTTTGTTTTTTTTAACATTTGGGTGTGCATATTATTTATTGCAGTAAATATTCCATGTTAAGACTATTACCTACTTTAAGAATTCTTGAAGGTGTGCTGTTTAGTACAGCACTCACTATTTATTAATACTTAAAGATACTGAATACTTGAAATGTATTATTAGTTTGAGTTGTGATTTACTGTGAGTGTAAAATGTATGAACATGTGCACTGGACTTCAAAGACTTAGTATAAAAAATGTGAGCTCTCCCATTGATATTCATTTATCACATGTTTAATGATATTTTAGATATATTTGGTTAAATATAGTAAATGTTAAGTTTTTCTGTTTCTTATTTTTTTATGTGACTACTAGAACAGTTAAAGGTACATGTATGGTTTTCTTCATATTTCTGTTGGACAGCACTGTCCTGAAGTATCTCCTCACATCTCTGATTCCTTAGAATTTACAGTAGTCCCCTTTTATCTGCGGTTTTAGTTATCTGTGGCTACCTGAAGTCCAAGAATATCTGCGTCATTCACCTCACATCATTTTATCATGTAGGCACTGTATCATCTCATATCATAAAAACACGGAGGAGGGTGAGTGGTGAGCACAGTACCATAAGGTATTTTGAAAGAGAGAGACCACATTCATATAACTTTTATTATAGTATATTGTTATAATCGTTTTATTTTAATATTAGTTATTTTTGTTAATCTCTTACTGTGTCCAGTTTATAAATTAAACTTTATCATAGATATGTAGTATAGGGAAAAACATAGTATATACAGAGTTTGAAACATCTGTGGTTTCAGGCATCCACTGGGGTGTCTGTGACTATATACTTAGTGAATAAGGGGCGGGTGATGACTGTAATGTCTGGGCCACAGCTTCTCAATTTTGCCCAGGGCTCCCTGCCTGAGCTATTCCATCTCATGAACTGTCAGATAGGAAGAATTTTACATCAGATTGGAACTGGAAATGTGAAAATATAAGGCAACCTCTATATCTTTATTTAAAAATGTGTTTTTCTTACATAAATTTACATATCATTGTTAATTTCTTTTTCTTCCTTTTATTATTATTATTTTTTTTTGGTTTAGCTCTCTTTATTTTTTAAAATTATATTTTATTGATAATGCTATTACAGTTGTCCTGAGTTTTCCCCCCTTGCCTCCCTTCACTCAGCACCCCCTACTCCCTCAAGCAGTCCCCCCACCATTGTTCATGTCCTTGGGTCATGCATATAAGTTCTTTGGCCACTCCATTTCCTGTGCTGTACTTTACATCCCCATGGCTATTCCGTAACTACCTATTTGTAGTTCTTTATCCCCTCACCTCTTTACCCATTCTCCCCCTCCTCCCCCCTATCTGGCAACCATCTGGTAACTAACTTCCTTTCCCTTGCTGCTTTTAAGAATCTCTCTTTATCTTTAACCTTTGACCTTTTAATTAAGATGTGTCTTGGAGTGGAATGGGCCTCTTTGCATCCATCATAATTGGGACTCTGTGTTTCCTAGACTTGCATGTCTGTTTCCATCACCAAATTAGGGACGTTCTCTTTCACTATTTCTTCAGATAGAATTCCAATTCCGTACTCTTTCTCTTCTCCTTTTGGCACCCCTATGATGCGAATGTTGGACCATCTAGAAATTGTCCTGAGAGGCTGCTTATACTATTATCATTTTTTTGGATCCTTTTTCTTCTTCTTGTTCTGATTGGTTGTTCTTTTGCTTCCGTATGTTCCAAATCATTGATGTGACTCTCAGTTTCATCCATGGTACTGTTGTTTCCCTGTAAATTGTTCTTTATTTCAATTAGTTTCTGATGGGTCTTTTTTTGTGCTGCTGAAGTGTTTTGAACTCTGCATTTGATAGATTGCTTAACTCCATTTCGTTTATCTCTGTTTCTGGAGTTTTGTTTTGTTCTTTAATTTGGGTCATATTTCTTTGTCTCCTCGTTTCGGCAGCTTCCCTGTGGTTGTTTCTATGTATTAGGTAGAACTGTTTTGACTGCATGTCTTGGTAGTGTGGCCTAATGTAGTAGGTGTCCTGTAGGGTCCAGTGGCACAGCCGCCCCTTTCACCTAAGCTGGATACTTGAGGTGCATCCTTTTGTGGACTGAGTATACCCACCTCTTGTAGTTGAGCCTTGGTTGCTGTTGGCAGACTAATTGGAAGGATTAATTCAGGCCAGTCAGCTGCAAGGACTGGCTGTGACCACTTATTACCAACCTCCATCCTCTGTGGAGGATCAGTTGTGCACGCGCAGGGTGGCAGTGCTCTGACGTGGTCTGTAGCTGTCCATTGGGTGCGCTGGCCCTGGGGTTTCCATGGTGGTGCGGGCGAAGACCAACCCCCACCCGTGTTTTGCCCAGGGCTCCCTGCCTGAGCTATAAAGCAATCTGAGATGGCTGCTACTTGTGCTGGACTTAGAGATTCCCAGGTGAAGCCAAGCTGTGAATCTAATCTGGCTGCCGCTAGGACTCACTGAAGCCAGCTGTTGCTTGTTTGATAGGATTTAGGAGCCCAGACCAGTCATTTTTATGGAAAGCAGCTTGGGTTGGCCCATAAGTTGGGTGGGGCAGAGCCTGTGGGTACCTCCACAGGTCTGACAGTGTTATCCAGGTTGATGGAGTCTCAGATATGGCACCAGCTTGCCAGCTTTGTGGCTCTGTGGGGGGAAGGTTTAGCAAAGGGACTATGGCCTCTGCTTGCCTTGATGACAGACACTTCAGTTTTTCCCTGTATGCCACCGGTGCCTTTCAAGCTGCTACCCCAGTGTTGGAGCTCAGAGGGAGTGAGTCTGAGTAGTGAGTCTGGGTAGTGAGTCCGTGTGTGGGTTCTTTAAGAGGAACTGCTTGGGGTTCCAGCAGTTTCTTCCCTTGTCTCAATCCTTGCTGGTCTTTGCAGTCAGAAGTTGTGAGGACTTACCTTCATGACACTGGAATCCCGAGCCATGGGTCTGGGACTCCTTTTTCCTGAAATATTCTTCCTGAATTTTTATCCACATGGGTGTGGGACCAACCTTTTCCACATCTGTGCCCCTCTCACCAGTCTGGATGGATGTGGTTTCTTCAATTCTGTAGTTGTCAGAGTTCCACTCAGCTTGATATCTGATGTTCCTGAGTGATGGTGGTTCTATATTTTAGTTGTAATTTTCATGTTGTGTGAAGAGGTGAGCCAAGTCTGCCTATGCTGCCATCTTGGCTGGAAGTCACTTACTTTGTTTTCAAATGCACCTTTACTAAGTTACATAAATATGTCTTATTTTCCAAACAGGGTTGTACACTTGACAAAGATGATCTTGTATTTCTTGCAAATGGCCTAATACGTTGTAAATTTGATAAATACTTGTGGATTTGAGGAAGTGCTAAAACATAGCTACCATGTATTTAGAAGCGATTTTTAGAGTTACTTAGAGAAGAGAGGGAACACTTATTGCTATGGTGATTTGCAAAAGTATCATGGAAAATGTTGAATTTGAGCTGTGACTCATAACAGTAATAAATTACCTAGCATTGTTAACACTTGATACTTTCAGAAGGCTTGAATTGGGGCCATCACACTTTTGCTATCATACTGAAGATGGATGAAACTGTCCAACAATCTGTTTCAAAAAAAGGCAGTGTAAAGAGGACTGAGTGAACCCTGAACCATGACAAAAAGTAAAAAAAAAACACAACGGTTCATGAAGGTCACCAGACTTGTGATTTATCAGTATTGATGGAAATACTTTTCTTAGAACCGAGTTTTATGTTTATATGAAGTTAAAGTTGTGTCAATGTCATTTAAAGGCTTTAATCATGAAGTTAAAGAAAATATGATTCAGGAGAAGAGGGGAGGGGAATAAGCAATTGTAAGGCAGTGTTACAGCTGCAGGTCATGAGCCCTGGTCATTCAGGCTCCAGTGAGGAGACAGAAGCCACACCAGTAATTTGTGCAGGGAAATTTTAATTAAAAAGAAATTGTCATGCAGGTCAAAGGCAGTTAACTAACAACAAGAGTAAAAGAGAACTCTTGAGATGTATACAGGTAGGTGCGCACCTTTAGCACCCTTGTTTTGGCTGAGCCTGATAACAAGTCAACTGACAAGGGAGGACAAGAATCCAGTTCCAGTAGAAAAAGCAGAGCAGTGAAAGTGGATTTAAAGCTGAGAGGCAATGAATTAACTGGCACATGCCTCAAAGGAGAAGGGGTTTTTACACAGATGTGGAGTAATGTGTTGGAAGTACCAGTAGAAAGTTAGGACAGTGCTGAAGTCACTTTCTGTTGTTTGTTTATCAGGATATAGAGAAATGAATAGGATTGGACAGCCAGATTTCCATTAGGACTGATTTCAGAGTGGATTGGAGATTTGTTTACAGTAAGATGAATTTGGTAGGATACTCATAGTATCCTCTCAGAAATGATAATGTTAATTGAGGCCATAAAATTTGCACAAAATTAGCAGGGTAAAAGTGTTTAGAAAATGAAGAGAGGAAACCAAGGACTGATCTTTGTGAAATACTTTTCACTTAGAGCATGATAGAAGAAGGTGGAGAGAAGTAGAGATTAAAAAGAGTTTGGAAAGTGCACTGTGACAGGAGAGAGGGCCAAGGGGGATCTGGTCAAAAGAAACACCTGAGGACTTCAGGGGTTAAAGGCTTTTGATTTTTTTTTAGCCAAATGGAGATCGTTGGTAGCTCTGGAAGAAGTTTCAGTAGAGCCTAAGAATGGGTAGGCGAGAAAATAAAATGGTAATGAGGGAGATGAAGGCAGGACTTGCAGACCACTATTTCAGGAAGTTTGACAGTGAAGGGAAAGAGTGAGAGAAGAGAGTATCTCAATGTATTAACAAGATTACTGGAAAGATTAAAACTTTTTTTTAAAAATTTGACAGAATGTGCATTTTTGTGGATCAGGGCAAAGATCCAATAGAAAGGAAGAGACTGAAAGGGAGCAAGGGAACAAGAGAGTTATTTCAAATGAGGAAATAAGCTATTGATGAAAATGTAGGGAAAAATAATACCAACGAGAGAAATGGAGGAAGCAAAGGAATTGTAACTCTTTTAGGGTTGAACTATATGAAATTGCTGATATTTGACCAATTTTTAAAATTTGTTTTTTTAATCATTTTTTTATTGTTATTCTATTGTAGTTGTCCCAGTTTTTCCTTCTTTGCCCTCCTCTGCCATCCCACACCCCACTGCCATGTCCGCGGGTCATTCATACATGTTCTTTGTCTAGTCCCTTCCCCTTCTTTCCTCCATTATACTCCTTCCCCCTGCCTCCTCCCTTCTGGTCCCTTTCAGTCTGTTCTATGTTTTCATGCCTTTGGTTCTATTTTGTTTCTTAGTTTTTTTTGTCTATTAGATTTCTCTTACAGGTGAGATCATAGGGTATTTGTCTCTCACTAGCTTGCTTATTTCACTTAGCATAATATTTTCCAGTTCCATCCACGCTGTCGCAAAAGGTAGGAGTTCCTTCTTTCTGCTGCGTACTATTCCATTGTGTAAAAATATCAGTTTTTTGATCCACTCATTTACTGATGGGCACTTAGGCTGTTTCCAGCATTTTGGCTCTTGTAAATAGTGCCACTATGAACACAGGGGTGCATAAGTTCTTTTGAATTGGTGATTCGGAATTCTTAGGGTACAATCCCAGCAGCAGAATTGCTGGGTCAAAAGGAAGTTCCATTTTTAGTTTTTTGAGGAAATCCCATACTGATTTCCACAGTGGCTGCACCAGTCTGCATTCCCAACAGTGCACTAGGGTTCCTTTTTCTCCACATCCTCACCAGCACTTGTTTATTGATTTATTAATGATGGCCATTCTGATAGGTGCAAGGTGATATCCCATTGTGGTTTTAATTTGCATCTCTATGGTGGCTAGTGATGTTGAGCATCTTTTCATGTCTAGGCCATCTGAAATATCAGAAAGAGAGTCTAGGAAAAATATTCCATTTACTATAGAAACAAGAAAAATAAAGTACCTAGGAATAAATTTAACCAAGGAGGTAAAACACCTGTACTCGGAAAACTATAGAACCCTGAAGAAAGAAATTAGGGAAGATACAAATAAATGGAAGCATATACCTTGTTCATGGATTGAAAGAATTAACATCATTAAAATGTCCATACTACCAAAGCAATTTTTTTTTACCATTTAAAATTCTTTTCATTACAGTGGACATTCAGTATTATTTTCTATTTCAGATACACAGCATAGTGGTTAGACAACCATGTACTTTACACAAAGTGGTCCGCCAATATTTCAAGAACCCACCTGGCCCCATACACAATACAATATGAAGATGGACCCCCAAAATCCCAGAATTTTTTAAAAAATTGTATATTTATTATTACATGTTTAAACTTCAGTCACCTGCAAAGTGCTCTCCATGTGATGCAGTACACTTGTCAAGACATTTTATCCACTGCTCCAGTTTTTGAACTCATTTGTTTTGATGCCTTTTAGAGCTTTTGCCTTTTTTTGTTTCACCTTTTCCACAGCAGCAAAATATTTCCCCTTGAGGACTTTTTCCATCTGGGGAAAATAAACCCCTCAGTGCGGGATTGGGTGAATAGGGAGGATGGGGCAAAGGGGTCATGCTGGTTTTGGTCAAAAACTTCTGAACACTCAACTTGAGGTGTGGGCAGGTGCTCTTGTAAAGCATCCATCATGAAATGAGTAAATATGTTGAGAGTCGTAAAAACATTTTCTCTGAAGCCCAAAGCAGCCTCTTGCAACATTGCCCGCTGGTACACGGATACAGATGGGTTCCTAGAACACTATCTAGAGGGGGAAGCCTGTACTACAAGGGGCTCGCTCTCCAGGAAATATTTCTGGGTTTTTTGGGTCCCCCCTCGTATTATTGACCGTATTCCCTATGCTCTACACCCCTGGGACTATTCTGTAACTACCAATTTGTACTTTTTAATTCCTTCACCTTTTCACCCAGCACCCTAAACCCCCTGTCATTTGGCAACCATCAGTCTGTTTACTGTATTTTTTAGTTTGTTTCTATTTTGTTTGTTGATTTTGTTCTTTAGGTTCCACGTATAAGTGAAATCATATGGCATGTATCTTTCTCTGACTTATTTCAGTTAGCATAATACCATCTAGATGCATCCATGCTGTTGGCAAATGGTAAGATTTTATTCTTCTTATGGCGGAGTAATATTCCATTCCATTGGATTCCATTCCATTGTATGTATGTATCACCACTTTTTCTTCTTTTTTTTATTCTACTAGTCTATTGATGGACACTCGGGTTGTTTCTTCCATGTCTTGGCTATTGTAAATAATTCTGCAGTGAACATGGCTAAGCATATATTATTTTGATTTAGCATTTGGGGTTTCATTGGATAGATTCCTAAAAGTGGAATTGCTGGGTCATAAGGCAGATCCATTTTTAATTTTTTGAGGTAAATCCATACTGTTTTCCATAGTGGTTGTACAAATCTGCATTCCCACCAGCAATGTGCAAGGGTTCCCTTTCGTCCATATCCTTACCAACACTATTTGTTCACTTGTTGGCGGTAGCCATTCTGACAGGTGTGAGATACCGCATTGTGGTTTTAATTTGCATTTCTCTGATGATTAGTGACATTCAGCAACTTTTTATATTTCTACTGGCCATCTGTATGTCCTCTTTGGTAAAGTGTGTATTCAAGTCTTCTATCCACTTTTAATTTGATTGGTTTTTTTTGTTTTTTTTTCTCCTGTTGGGTTGTCTGAGTTCATTATAAATACTGGCTCCTAACCTCTTTCTTGGATATATCTTTGGCAGATATGTTCTCCCATTCAGGTTGTCTTTTTGTTTCATTTGATGGTTCTCTTGCTGTGTAAAAACTTTAGTTTGATGTAGTCTCATTTATTTTTTTCTTTTGTTTCCCTTGCCTGAGGAGATATATCAGAAAAAATATTGCTAAGAGAAATGGCTGAGATTTTACTGTCTGTGTGTTTTTCTAGCAGTTTTATGGTTCCTGGTCTTATATTTAAGTCTTTAATCCAGTTTGAGTTTATTCTTGTATATAGCATAAGAAGGTGGTCTAGTTTATTCTTTTTGTATCTAATGTTAGAATTTTTCCACCACCATTTATTGAAATAGACTCTCTTTATCTCCATTGAATGCCTTGCTTTCTTTTTCATAGATTAATTGGCCGTATAGGAGTGGGCTTATTTCTGGGCCCTCTATTCTTTTCCTTTGATCTCTATGGCTGTTTTTATGCCAGTACCATGCTGTTTTGATTACTAGAGCCTTGTAGTATAGTTTCATAGCAGGTAACATAATACCTCCAACTTTGTTTTTCTTTGTCAAGATTGCTATGGCTATTTGGGGTCTTCTATAGTTCCATATACATTTTTGGATTATTCTAGTTTGGTGAAATACTTCATTGGCATTTTGGTAGGCGTTGCATTGACTCTGTAGGTTTCTTTGGGTAGTATGGACATTTAATTTATGCTAATTCTTCTTATTCATGAGCATGGTATGTGCTTCCATTTCTACAATCTTTTTCAATTTCTTTCTTCAGTGTTTTATAAGTTTCTGATTACAGGTCTTTTACATCCTTAGTGAAATTTATTCCTAGGTATTTTATTATTTTGATGCAATTGTGAATGGGATTTTCTTAGTTCATTATTGTTGTATAAAAATGCAACTGATTTCTGAAATTTTTTTTTGTATTATACTAATTTACTGAATTCATTTATCAGTTCTAGTTTTTCTGTAAAATCTTTAGGGTTCTCTCTATATGTCATGTCTTCTACAAATAATGACAGTCTTGCCTCTCCTTTCCAGTTTGGATATCTTATGTTTCTTCTTGTCTAATTGTTGTTGCAAGGATTTCCAGTACTGTGTTGAATAAGAATGGTGAGTGTACATCCCTCTTTTGTTCCTGATACTAAAGGAAATGCTTTTAGTTTTTCTTTGTCGAGTATAATGTTGGCCTCGGGCTTGTCATGTATGGCCTCTGTTATGTCAAGATGTTTCTTCTATTCCCACTCTGCTGAAAGTTTTTATAATAAATGGATGCTAGATTTTGTCAGGTACTTTTTCTGCATCTATTGATATAATGATATTATTTTTATTCATTTTGTATATGTGATTTATCATGTTCTTTGTTTCATGTTAATAGATTTGCAGATGTTGAACCATTTTTGCATCCCAAGAATAAGTCCCACTTGATCCTGGTGTAAGGTTTTTTAATATGTGGTTTCATTTGGTTTGCTAATATTTTGTTGAGGATTTTTACAGGTACGTTTATCAGGATATTGGCCTTTTTTTTTTTAGTGCCTTTTTTTGGTTTTGGAATCACAGTAGTGCTGACCTTGACAATGAACTTTGGAGTCTTTCTTCCTCTTGTTATTTTTTGGAGTAGTTTGAGAAGGATAGGTGTTAGAAAAAAAATTCACCTGTGAAGCCATTCAGTCCAGGACATTTTTTTGTTGGGAGTTTTTTAATTTCTACTTCAGTTACTAGTTGTAACCTGTCTATTCAGATTTTCTGGTTCTTCCTAGTTTAGTATTAGAAGATCGTATTTTTGTAGGAATTTGTTCATTCCATCCAGATTGTCCAGTTTGTTGGCTTATGGCTGTTTGTAATATTTTCTTAAAATTCTTTGTATTCCTTTGGTATTAGTTGTTACTTCTTTCATTTCTGATTTTATTTATATGAGTGCTCTGCCTTTTATTCTTTATTTTTAATTGTATTTTTTTCCATTACTGTTGAGTCCCCTTAACATCCCTCTCCCCCACAGTCACCACAGTGTTGTCCATGTCCATGAGTTCTTTTTCCTTTTTGCTTAATCCATCCACCCCCTAACATCGCTCCTGCTTAGCTGTCATCCCGCTCTCTATGAGTCTGTGTTTTGCTTGTTTCAGTTTGTTCATTAGATTCCACATATGAGTGAAATCATATGGTATTTGTCCTCTGACTGGCTATTTCACTTAGCATAATGTTTTCAATGGCCATCCATACTGTCACAGAAGGTAAAAAATTTTTTTACAGCCAAGTAATATTCCATTGTATAAGTGTTCCATAGTTATTACCCACTTATTTACCAAAGGACATTTTGGCTGCTTCCATATCTTGGCAATTGTAAGTAATGCTACAGTGAACATGGGGTGCTTATGTTTTTCTGAATTAGTGATTTCTGTTCCTTTGGATGTATTCCCAGAAGTGGAATGGCTGGATCAAAAGGCAGATCCATTTTTAATTTTTTGAGGTATCTTCAAACTTCTGTCCACGGTGGTTGTACCAATCTGCATTCCCACCAGCAGTGCAAAAGGGTTCCCCTTTCTTCACATCCTCACCAGCACTTGTTGATTTATTGATGATAGCCATTCTGACAGGTGTGAGATGATATCTCGTAGTTTAAATTTGCATTTCTCTGATGATTAGTGACATTGACCATCTTTTCATACATCTATTGGCGATCTGTATATATTCTTTGGAGAAGTGTCTATCCAAGTTCTTTGCCCATTTTTTAATTGAGTTTGTGTTTTTGGTGTTGAGTTTTGTAAGTTCTTTATAAATTTTGGATATTAAACCCTTATCACATGTATTGGTGAATATGTTCTCCCATTCTGTGGGTTTTCTTTCCATTTTGTTGATGGTTTCCTTTACTGTGCAAAAACTTTTTTGTTTGATATAGTCCCATTTGTTTATTTTTTTCTTTTGTTTCCCTTGATGGGGAGATATATTCGATAAAATACTGCTATGAGCATTGTCTGAGATTTTGCTGCCCATGTTTTCTTCTAGGATTTTTATGGTTGAGGGTCTAATATTTAAGTCTTTGATCCATTTTTATCCATTTTTAATTTATTCTTGTGTGTGGTTTAAGGTGGCCTAGTTTCATTTTTCTTCACATATCTGTCCAACTTTCCCAAAACCATTTATTGAATAAACTGTCTAGTTCATTGTATGTGCTTGCTTCCCCTGTCAAATATTAATTGCCTATAAAGGTGGTGGTTTATTTCTGGGCTCTTTGTTCCATCGATCTGTGTGTCTGTTTTTATGCCAGTACCATGCTGTTTTGTTTACTTTAGCTTTATAATATAGTTTCTTTTTCTTTGGTATATTTTATTGAGTATGCTATTACAGTTGTCCCATTTTCCCCCCTTTATACCTTCTGCCCTGCACCCCATCCCATCATCCCCACACCTCTTAGTTCATGTCCATGGGGTGTACATATCAGTTCTTTGACGTCTTAATTTGCTATACTATTCGTAGCCTCCTCCGTCCTTTTTTTTTTTTTTGTCAAAATTGCCCGCCACCACTTTCCCCAGGCCCACCCACCCCCACCTCCCTGTAATATAGCTTCATGTTAGGTAGTGTGATTCCTCCAACTTTGTTCTTTATCAGGATCTCTGTTGCTATTTGGGAACTTTGTGTGGTTCCATATAAATTTTTGGAATATTTGTTCTAGTTCTTTTAATAATGACATTAGAATTATGGTAAGAATTGTGTTGAATCTATAGATTGCTTTGAGTAGTATGGATATTTTAATGATGTTGATTATTCCAGTCCATGAACACGGTATGTGCTTCCACTTACTTGTATCTTCTTCATTTTCTTTTTTCACTGTCTTACAATTTTCCAAATACAGGTCTTTTACATCCTTGGTTAGGTTTATTCCTGTGTATTTTATTCTTTTTGAAGCAGTCATGAATGGGATGGTTTTCTTAATATTTCTTTCTGTTCATTATTGGCATATAAAAATGCAACTGATTTGTAGATATTAATATTGCATTCTGCTACTTTACTGAATTCATTTATCAGTTCTAGTAGTTTCTTGGTGGAATCGTTGGGGTTCTCTGTGTACAGTATCATGTCATCTGCAAATGAAGACAGTTTTACTTCTTCCTTTCCAGTTTGGATACCTTTTATTTCTTCTTCTTGTCTCATTGCTGTGTCTAGGACTTTCCATACTATGTTGAATAAGAGTGATGAAGCAGACATCCCTGTCTTGTTCCCAATCTTAAGGGGAATGCTTGTAGTTTTTGCCCATTGAGTATCATGTTGACAGAGGATTTGTCAGTATGACCTTTATTATGTTTAGGTATGTCCCCTCTTTCCCACTTGCTGAGAGTTTTTATCATAAATGGGTGCTGGATTTTATCACATGCTTTTTCTGCATGTGTTGATATGATCATATGGTTTTTTTTCTTCATTTTGTTTATGTGGTGTATCACGTTTATTGATTTGCGAATGTTGTACCAACCTTGCATTCCCAGAATAAATCCCACTTGATCATGGTGTATGATCTTTTTGATGCATTGCTGTATTCAGTTTGCTACTACTTTGTTGAGGATTTTAGCATATTGTTCATCAGGGATATTGGCCTATAATTTTCTTTGTAGTGTCTTTATCTGGTTTTGGAATTAGGATAATGCTGGCCTCATAAAATAAGCCTGGGCACCTTCCCTCCTCTTGAATTTTTTGAAATAGTTTGAGAAGGAGGGGTGTTAGCTCTCCTTGGTATGTTTGGTAAAATCTTACGTGAAGCCATCTGGCCTGGGACCTTTGTTTATTGGGAGTTTTTTGATTACTGCTTCAGTTTCAATAGGTGTAATTTGTCTATTCATATTCTCTGATTTTCCTGATTTAGTTTTGGAAGATTGTATGTTTCTAGAAGTTTATCTGTTTCATCCAAGTTGACCAGTTTGTTAGCATATAGTTGTTCATAATATTTTACTACAATCCTTTGTATTTCTTTACTGTCAGTTATTATATTTCCTCTTTCATTTATGATTTTATTTACTTGGATCCTCCTTTCCTTGGTGAATGTGGTTAAGGTTTATCTATCTCAATTATCTTTTAAACAAATCAGCTCTTGGATTCATTCATCTTTTGTATATTTTTTTAGCCTGTATTTTGTTTATTTCTGCTCTGATCTCTACTATTTCCTTTCTTCTACTCACTTTGGTTGGTCTTTGTTTTTCTTTTTCTGCTCTTTTAGGTTCAGGGTTTGATTATTTATTAGAGATTTTTCTTGTTTCTTCAGATAGGCCTGCAATGCTATGAATTTCCTTCTTAACGCTGCTTTTGCTGTGTCCAGTAGATTTTGGGGTGTGCTGTGTTCTCATTTTCATTTGTTTCAAGATGTGATCTCTTCTTTGATCTCATGTTAACCCATTCACTGTTTATTTAGCCTCCATGTCTTTGTGTGTTTTTCAGTGTTTTTTTCTTTGATTGATTACTTGTTTCATACCATTATGGTTAGAGAAGATGCTTGATATGACTTCATCTTCTCAAATTTATTGAGATTTGTTTTGTGTCCTAACATGTGGTCTGTCCTAGAAGATGTTCCATGTGCACTTGAAGAGAATGTACATTTTACTTTTGGGGTAAAATGCTCTGACAATATCAATTAAGTCTGTGCAGTTTAGTGTGTCATTTAAGGTTGCTGTCTCCTTGTTAATTTTCTGTCTGGAATATTTATTCATTGATGTCAATGGGATATTAAAATCTCCTACTATGACTGTATTCCTGTCAGTCTCTCCCTTTATGTCCATCAAGATTTACTTTACATAACCCTGGCTCTTGTGGCTCAGTGCATTGAGTGACGATATGCGAACTGAAGCATTGCCGGTTCGATTCCCAGTCTAGGGAACATGCCTGGGTCGCAAGCAAGATCCCCAGTAGGGGTTGTGCGAGAGGCAACCACACATTGATGTTTCTCTCTCTCTCTATTTCTCCCTGCCATCTCCTCTCTTAAAAAAAATAAAATCTAAACAAACAAAAAAAGACTTACTTTACATATTTAGGTGTTCCTGTATTGGGTACATACATGTTTACAAGGGTTCTATGCTCGCGTTGGCGCAATCCCTTTCTCATTTTGTAATGACCTTCTTTGTCTCATTTTATAGCCTTTGTTTTGGAGTCTATTTTATGTGATAGAAATATTGCTATGGCAGCTTCTCTTTTGTTTCCATTTACGTGAAGTATCTTTTTCTACCCATTTACTTTTAATCTGTGTGTATTTTTCATTCTGAGGCGTGTCTCTTGTAGACAGCATATATGTAGGTCTTGTTTCCTTATCCATTCAGTTACCCTATGCCATTTGGTTGGAATATTGAAGCCATTAAATTTAAAGTGATTACTGATTGGCACATATTTATTTCCATTACATTTTATTTTTTTTAAAACATGTATTTTATTCTCATTTGAGAGAGGGGGAAGCAGGAGAGAGTGACAGGGAGGGAGAGGGAGGGAGAGAGAAAGAAACATCAATTGGTTGCCTCCTGAATGCACCCTGACTGTGGTTAATCAGATGTGTGAACTAGGCATGCACCGTGACTGATAATTGAACCGATGACTTTTCGGTTATGGGACTATGCTCCAAGCAACTGTGAGCCACACCAGCCAGGGCTTACTTTTTATGATTATATTTCTTTCTCATTTTTTTCTCCTTATAGAAGTTTTTAACATTTTTTGTGATACTGGTTTGTTGATGATGAACTCCATTTTCTTTTCTGGGAAGCTCTTTATTTTTCCTTCAATCTTAAATGATAGCATTGCTACATAGAGTAGTCTTGGTTGTAGGTCCTTGATTTTTGTCACTTTGAGTATTTGGTGCCAGTCCCTTCTGGTCTCAAATGTTTTTGTTGAGAAATCAGCCGTCAGTCTCATGGGAGCTCCCTCATAGATTGCTGTCTTTCTCTTGCCCTCTTTAAGTTTCTTTTTGTTTTTAACCGTTGCTGTTTTAATTATGGTGTATCATGGTGTGGACCTCTTTGGGTTCATCTTGTTTGGGATTCTCTGTGCTTCCCGGACTTGTGTGTCTTTTTCCTTCACCAGACTAGTGAATTTTTCTTCAAATAGGCTCCCAATCCTTTGCTCTCTTCTCCTTCTGGTACCCCTGTTATATGGATGTTGTTATTCTTCATGTTGTCCCAGAGGTCCCTTAGACTGTTCTCTCTCTTTTTTTTTTAATTCATTTTTCTTTTTGCTGCTCTGCTGGAATGTTTTCTGCTGTCTTGTCTTCCAAATCATTGATTCAATCCTCTGCTTCATTTTTTATGGTGTTCTTTTCAGATATTGTATTCTTCATTTCTGCTCTTTCCTTTTTATGGTTTCTGTGTCTTTTTTAATGCTTACTATTTCTTTACTGAAGTTCTTACTGAGTTCATGCCTTCTTCCCCTAAGTTTCTTTAGCATCTATATAACCATTTTTTTTGAACTCTGTATCTGGTAGCTTGGTTTCATTTAGTTCTTTTTCTGAGGATTTCTTCTATTCTTTTACTTGGAGCACGTTTCTTTGTCTCCTTATTTTGGTGCCTCTCTGTATTTGTTTCTGTGTGTTAGGAAGATATGCTAGGTCTCCCAATCTTGGTATGGTGTCCTTATGTAGTAGGTGTCTTGTGGGGCTCAATTGTGCAGTCTCCCTAATCACCTGAGCAGGATGCTCCAGGAATGTTCCTTGTGTGGGTTATGGTAGTCCTCCTGTTGTAGGTGAGTTTTGATTGCTGTTGGCCTCTCTGTGGGTGGGGATGATGCCCAAGGTTACTGACTGTGAGGATTGACCCCCAACATAGTGAATGAGCTGCTTCGTGCTGGCTGATCTCACAATGTGAAATGGCCTTAGCAGGGTCTGGTGCCTGATGGGATCTAGCTTGTGGAACTAATTGGGTTGTGCTCTGGTGTGTTCAGAATTCCACCACCAGGGGGGTTGGTTCTGGTGCTAGTCACTGTCTGATGCTGTCTGTAAATGGCCTTGGGCTACCTATTTGGAGCCACAAAGTGATCTGCAGTTTGTGGTTACCTCTGCTGTTCCTGGGTATGCACGGGTGGGGCCAGACTTTGTACCTAGGCAGGCTTCCACCAGCACAGAGCCCAGGGACCAGTCAGCAAAAGGCCCAAGGCTCCTTGAGTTAGCCTTTTTCTGCTGGCAGCCTGTTAGGCTCAGCTGTTGGAAGAACCTCTGGCAGTTTGTGAGTTGCATGAAATAGATTCTCAGTGAGTCAGGTAGGGGCAAGATGTGTTCACCAGGCTGATACAGATTCACCTCTATGTCCATGCTGGGTCTGAGGGCACTTAGCAAAAGTCTTAGGGTACCCCAAGGCCAGCCACTACCCTCTGGGATCTGGACACCTTTGTTGTGGGGTGGGGTCTCAGAGCATTGCCTGGATGAGGCCCCAGGGTTAACCCAACTAAAACAGACCTGTATTTGGCTGTGTGGAGGGAGGGCTCCATACAGGAATGGAGGCACTGCTCAGGTGTATGGGAGAAAGTGGCCCTCCCTGGTGCCCCAAAACTCAGCCTCTTCCCTTGTGATTCTGGCATTGTCTGAGCATGCCCAAGCTGGACCTTGGCCCGGGTTGGAGTCAGCCAGAAACCTCTCTACTTGTAGTGATCCCTGAAGGTTGAGGCCTCCAGGAGTTGGCAGAGGGGCTATCCTCATTCCCTAGACTGCTCTTATATGGAGGGGGATGCTCGACCCAGAAAAAATGGTGTCTCTTGGCATTGTTGGAGAGGGGCCCAGCACAGGGCTGCTTTCTGCTGTCACTCCAGCTCTCTCCCCACAGCCAAGCCATTCAGCTTCTCTCTTTATGACCCTGGTCCACTCCACTGTCCCTCTGCTAGACCCTAGGGTATATGCTGCGCTTGAAATTCTGTGCACTGGCCCTTCAAGAGAGCCTTCCCCCTTCTCACCAGGTGAGGCAGAATCCTTGCTGATTTTCACAGCCAGATGTTTTGTGGGCTCTTCCTCTCAGCTCTGGTGCTCCCAGTTGGCGAGCCCAGCTTGGGGCTAAAGCCTCTTGCTCCTGTGGGGAGAACCTTTTTAGCTAATGTGTCCCTCTGGGTTCTCTCCTGCTGCATGTGGGTGTGGGGCCAGCCCGTTTCTCTTCTCTCTACTTTCTGTTGATTTTGATGAGGGTTTCTCTGTTAATCCTTAGTTATAAGACTTGTTCAGCTAGTCTTCAGGTAATTATTCAGGTCGATTGTTCTGTACTTTAGCAGCTACTCTGATATGGTCCTGGGAGGAGACAAGTGTAACTTCCACCTACTCCACCACCATCTACTTGACCAATTTTTACCTTAAAAATTGCAGTTTCAAGTGGTTTAACCTGTGACAGAAAATAAAGAGGAATGTTGAAAAAGAAGAAATTTTGAAGTACAAAAGAGAAAAGACCAATTTATATAAAAGGGATTGCATTTTCTCCATTAAATAGAATGGGCTCAGGGGAAAAACAGAGTGAAAAGGTTTGGAATATATACTGTGGGGAATGTGAAGCTAGAGTGTCAGAGACAAAGATGAGTTAAAGGCAGTGGTCTTAATATATGGTGAAGACACTAGGATTAAGGGAGAGAGGCACTGTGAATGGAGAGGATGGGCACATTCCAAGGATACCACGCCAGTTAATTTCTTGAAATAATTAGTTCCAAGAGTGGGTGAGGTAGAAAATAATAAAGTTTTGAGACTAGAGGAATAGAAAAATACTGATGCTTCCTAGGAAGATTTCAAATAAGAAAGGAGAGGTGTTAGGTTTTAATTTGTTGAGCTTGAGTTGACATGAAGGAAGAGATTCAGATTTGTACACCATCATTAACAATTGATGAGTCTGGAGAATGAGTAAAATAATTGAGAAAATAAATACAGAGAAAAGTTAATTTTTTAAATTTTTAGTAATTTAAGAGCATCTGTCGTTTTCAAACTACTTACCTTGCTACGTCTGTCTTTTTAAATTGAGATATAATCGACATGTAACATTGCATTAGTTTTAGGTATACAATATAATGATTTGATAGTAACATGTATATATTGCAAAATGATCACCAGAATAAATTTAGTTAACATCCATCACTGTACATATTTATAATTTTCTTGTGATGAGAACAGTTAAGCTCCACTCTCTTAGCAGTTTTCAAATATATAGTATAGTATAGTATCATTAACTATAGTCACCATGCTCTATATTATATCCCTATGACTGACTTGTCTTATAATTGAAAGTTTGTACATTTGGAGCCCCTATACCCATTTTATCTACCCCTCAACCCTCACCTTTGACAACCATCAATCTGTTCTTTATCTGTGAGCTTGGTTTTTTTTTTTATTTGTTTGTTCTTAGATTCCACATATAAATAAGATCATCCAGAATTTGTCTTTCTCTGTCTGACATATTTCACTTAGCATAACACCCTCAAGTTTCATCATGTTATCTCAAATGGCAGAATTTCCTTTTTCCCCCCTCTTTTTTTGGTGGAATAATATTCCATTGTGTGTGTGTACCGCATTTTCTTTATCCATTCATCCATTGGTGGACACTTAGGTTGTTTCCATGTCTTGGCTATTGTAAATAATGCTGCAATAAACATGGGGGTACAGATGTATTTTCCAGATAATGCTTTCATTTTCTTTTTACTGGTATTCTATTTTTTATTGTTTTGAGGACGCTTCATATTGTTTTCCATAGTGGCTACACCAATTTACGTTCCCACCAACAGTGCATGAAAGTTCTCTTTTTTCCCACATCTTCCCTCCAACAGTTATGTCTTGTCTTTTTGTCAAACGTTAGGTGATAAACTCATTGTGGTTTTGACTTGCATTTCCTTGGTGATTAGTGTGATGTTGAGTACTAATGTGTAGCCATCTGTATGTTTTCCTTGGAAAAGTGTCTATTCAGAGCTTCTGCCCATATTTTAATATGATTATTTTTTCCCATTGAATTGTATGAGTTCTTTATATATTTTGGATGGTAACCACTTACCAGATATATGATTTGCATATAGTTTCTCCCATTTGGTAGCTTGCCTTTTCATTTTGTTGATTGTTTCCTTTGCTATACAGAAACATTTTAGTTTAATATAGTCCCATTTATTTTTACTTTTCTTGACCTTTCTTTTGATGTTATTGTTTATTGATTATAATTTCGAGTGGACAGTCGATTTTGTTTGATTAAAACAATTTCTTTTGCCTCCTCACTCTCTTTTCAGAAGTAGGAAATTTTGCTTTTTAAGACTGAGTATAATTATATGTAGTAAAAAAAATAGGAGTGGGAATACAGATAGAATTAGCTCAATGATTTATAAATAACCTGATAAAGTATTATCATTATCGTTTTTGATATTTTAGAGAAAAAGTCTGATGGGCAAGATTTCTTTTTCTGGTTACAAATGAAAATGTTTGGAAACGAGATAATACAAACTAGTGGCCTAGTCACTTCACTTTTTAGACATCCACCTCACCATACATGGAATGAGGGTGTAGCTAAGGTTGTTTCCTGTCCAGAATTTAAAAAATGTTTAATTAAGTTATTTCTGATCTTTGAAGTACTTTTAGAAAACAGTAAAGACTTTGGTAAGCAGTCAAAAATAATGCAATGCATGGAAGATAACAAATATGTTAAGATACTTGACTTTGCCCATATCGAGTGATGTGCAAGTTAGAGCAACGTTTGTTTGCCCATTAACTTGGTAAACACTTAAAATCTACCCAGTTTTGGCAAAGGAAAGGGGAAGAAGCCTATTTTATATACTATTGAAGGGAATAAAAATTGATACAGTTTTTTTGTAGGTGGTGCTATTTGTCAAAATTCAAGCTATCCGTTATTTTTGACTTAGTGAATTAGTTTAGATATCTATCCTACAGGTATCTCTTACATGTGCAAAGGATTATAGATACAGGGGTGCTCATTGAAGCATTGTTTGTAGTAGCAAAAAATTGGAGATGACTTAAGTGCTAACTAGTAGGTATAACTCTCCAGTGTTACATGTTACACGTTACACATGATCACATGTTACAGTTAGCTTGGGATGGGTCCGATTTACACTTGTGCTGCCAGAATAATTATTAAGAGGACTCTCTTTCGCTCTCAGTAGTTCTTGGTTTGTATAATAATTTACATGTTTATTATATGTGCACACTAATAGCGTGCATCTTATTATTAAAAAGAATAAACTATATGCATTGACTTGGAACTATATTCAAGATATTAAGTGAGAGAAATGAGTTGCAGAACAATATATACTGTCCCTTTCATTTTTAAAGTAAAATCCTTATACTGTGTCTGTGAACAGAAGATAATTACAGAGAGGATCTGTTGAAAAGGTGTGCAAGTATTTATACTAATTTGCTAATATGATAACCTCTTGAGGGAAGTGGCAGCCCCATGAATGGGTACACGTTGAATTTTAGCAGGTGCTATAATTTTAACTAGAAAGATTTAATAAAATGACTATTATTAATATAAAAGCATAACTTTATTGTACTGTATCCTATATAACTGTATTTCTAAAAAATGTACTAATGGAATTTTAAAAAGCATTAATGTCGGTCCACCATTACAAATCAATAAGGTAATATTACCTCCTGTTTCTTGTGTCTGTATGTACATAATTATTACACAGTAATAAGCATATCACACTGGTGTGCTGCCAAAATTTTTAAAACATGCAATACCTGACGATTTAGCTGTGGCACTGACCTCTTTTCTCTTAGATTGTCAAATAAAAAAATGACAACCATCAACAACAACAATAGCTGTCCAGTGTGAATGAATCAAAATTATACCTATTGTTTTGTCAGATCAGCAAAATACGTAGTTTTTTGGTGTGCTGCAGAGTTTTAATACTTAGTTTATGTGTGCCATGAGATGAAAAAAGGTTGACAGTTGCTGCTCTATAGCATATTTTTGCTGCAATCTATTTTTGAATGCTTACTATGTGCCAGGTACTGTGGTAAATTGTTTACATGAATTATATGATTTAATCCTCCCAACTGCATTATGAGGAAATAACTATTATCCCCATTTTATAGGTTAGTACACTGAAACTAGGTAATTTTTCCAAACAATTGACAGAAATGGGAAGTGAGCTCAGGCAGCCAGACTCTTGAACTCATACTCTTATATGTTACTCTTAATACATCCCCTCATGATTTTTAGTGACTATATAATATCAGTGGGCCATAATTTACTTAGCCATTTTTCTAGTTATAAATCAGATTTATAGGCTTTAAAATTTGAACCTCAAAAGTTTTAGGGACTTCTGGTCAAGATGGCAGTATAGGCAGATATGGCTCACCTCTTTGTGCAGCCACATCAAAATTACAACTAAGATATAGAAGAACCACCACCCAGGACCAACAGAAATCGAGTTGAATGGAAGTCTGACAACTCCGGTATTAAAGTAACCACATACGTCCAGACTGGTAGGAAGGGCGCAGAAGTGGAATGGGCTGGTGCCACACCTACATGTGGTGAATAAAAATTTGGGAGGGATATCTCTGGAGCAAAAAGTCCCAGCTGCACACAAGGCCCTCCAGCCCAGGGTTCCAGTGTCAGGATAATAAATCTCCACCACTTCTGGCTTCAAAAACCAGCAGGATTGAGTTGGCGGAGGAAAATGCAGGAGCCCCACGCAGTTCCTCTAAAAGAACTCAAACTTGGACTCACCTACTTAGACTCCGTATGAGCTCCAGCACTGGGATACCAACTTGAAAGGCATCAGTGTCATATTAGGAGAAACAAGTGCTTGGCATCAAGGTGGACAGAGATCATTGTCCCTTTGCTAAACCATCTCCCTACAGAGCCTCAGAGCTGGCAAACTGGTGCCATATCTGAGACTCCATCAGCCTGACCAACGCTGTTTCACCCACCTTGGAGATCCCCAGAGACCCTGTCCTGCTGAACTTACAGGACTACCCGAGCTGCTTTTCCATATGAATGGCTGGCCTTAGCTCATACTACACAACTTCCTAAATTCTCTCAAACAAGCAACAGCTGGCCTCAGCGAGCCCCAGGCCCAGCACTAGCAGCAGCCAGCCCAGATTCACAGTTTGGCTTCACCTGGAAATCTCCAAGCCCAGCTCAAATAGCAGCCATCTCGGATTGCTTTATGGCCCAGGCAGGGTGACCCCAGGGAAAACACAGGAGGGGTCTGACCTTGACCTGCACCACCCAGGAAACCCTAGGACCAGCAGACCCAGTGGGCAACTGCAGATCATGTTGGAGATCCCCCTGTACAGCTGATTCTCCATGGAATGTGGACATTGGTAGTAAGTGGTCAACCAGTCTTTACAGCTGACTGGCCTAGGTAAATCCCTCCCATTGATCTGTCAACAACAGCCAAAGCCCAGCTACAGGAGAAGAGTATACTCAACCCATAGGAAGGGTGCACCTTGAATACCCAGCTTTGGTGAAAGGGGTGGCAGTGCCCTGGACTCTACAGGACACCTACTCCATTAGGCCACACTACCAAGACATGGAGTTAAAGCAGCTCTACCTGATACATAGAAACAAACACAGGGAGGCTGCCAATATAAGAAGATATAGATACATGGCCCAAATGAAAGAACAGATCAAAACTCCAGAAAAAGAGCTAAATGAAGTGGAGGTAAGCAGTCTATCAGATTCAGAGTTCAAAACACTACTTATAACAGGGGTGCCCAAACTTTTGGTATCTCTGGGCCACACTGGGAAGAAGAAGAGTTGCCTTGAGCCACACATTAAATACATGCAATACATAATCACACACAAAAAAACCCCCTCATAATGTTTTAAGTAAATGTACAGCTTCATGTTGGGCGACATTCATAGCCATCCTGAGCTGCATGTAGCCCGAGGGCTCCATTTTGAATGCCCCTGAGTAATAATGATGCTCAGTAAATTTAGTGAGGACCTCAGCAGCATAAAAAAGATGCAGTCAGAAATGAGGATACACTAATTGAAGTAAAGAACAATTTACAGGGAAATAACAGTAGAGTGGATGAAGCTGAGAATCAAATCAATAGTTTGGAACATAAGGAAGCAAAAACAGAGAACAAACAAATAAACAAAAAAACCAATGAGAACAAGAAAAAAAAAGAATCCAAAAAAATGAGGATAGTATAAGCAACCTCTAGGACAACTTCAAGAGGTCCAAGATTCGCATCATAGGAGTACCAGAAGGAGAGGAGAAAGAGCAAGAAATTGGAAATCTATTTGAAAAAACAATGAAAGAAAACGTCCCTAATTTTGTGAAGGAAATTGACGTGCAAGTCCAGGAAGCACAGGGAGTCCCAAACAAGATGGATGCAAAGAAGTCCACTCCAAGACACATAATAATTAAAATGCTGTTGGTTAAAGATAAAGTGAGAATCTTAAAAGTAGCAAGAGAAAAGCAGTTAGTTACCTATAGGGGAGTTCTCATAAGACTGTCAGCTGATTTCTCAAAGGAAACTTTGCTTGCTGGAAGGGATTGGCAAGAAATATTCAAAGTCATGAAAAGCAGGGATTTACAGCCAACATTGCTCTATCCAGCAAGACCATCATTTAGAATAGAAGGGCAGATAAAGAGCTTCCCAGATGAGAAAAAACTAAAGGAGTTCATCATCACCAAACCATTATTATATGAAATGTTAAAGGGACTTATTTAAGAAAAGGATACAGTCAAAACTATGAACAATAAAATGGCAAAAATACATATCTATCAACAATTGAATCAAAAAAATAAACTGCATAAACAAGAAGAACTGAGACAGAATCATGGATATGGAGAGCATTTTGATGGTTGCCACTTAGGAGGGGGAAATAGGGGAACGAGTGAAGAGGTAAGGGGATTAAGAAGCACAAGTAGGTAGTTACAGAATAGCCATGGGGATGTAAAGCATGGGACTGGACTTGGGAGTAGTCTAAGAACTTATATGCATGACCCATGGACATGAACAATTTGTGGTGATTGCCTGAGGGAGTGGCGGGTGCTGGGTGGGGGGGGGGCAAAGAGGAAAAATCAGGACAGCTGTAATAGCATAATCAATAAAATGTAATTTAAAAAAGGAAACTTTAAAAAAAAGTTTTTAACTAACTGGTGCCTACCCTGCAGGAACCTTTAAGTTCTGTGGGCGTTGGTAAATGTACATGGATGTGGTGTGGGTTAGTATTGCTTGGCCTTGTCCTAACACATTACCTTTCTGAGAAGTTGTATAAGGTGAAAATTTGTTTATATAATCATCTTTTTTTCCCAGTTGAGTTTTACTATTTTAAAGATTTAATCCTCTGGAAAACAAATATTTTCTCAATAATCGAAAGTATTTAATAAAAATAAGCAGTGAACTCAGCTCTGTGTTTGGTGCCTTCAAAGATTCTGTTTGTGGAGTTAGTGAGCTATGTTCTTTTATATGTCACCTGCAAGAAAAGTTATTTAAATGAACACTTAACATGACTTATGATTACTTAATATAAGTATATAAAGTTTGAACTATCTGTTCAAATGCAGAAATTATACGGATAATCCCAAATCTTTTGTTTGTCATTAGAATGTGCACTGATGCTTATATTAACACAGGGTAAAATTAAAAGGTTCATATAGAGAAGCCACACTCGTAACTTAGGAGGAGCTCAATAGCTGTCTATTTCTGTTCCCTGGATCAATGTTAGTTACTGCATTTTTATCATTGGGAGGTTGAGATTATCAGTTTTATAGAGGAGCCTAAGTACTAGACAAGTGTCAGCTGCTGTACTTGGGTTGAGGGCTATAATTAATAGCTTTATTTTAAACCTCACCTGCTGGATTTCTGGGTACCTGTTAAAATAAAGAGCAAAGCATGTGGTTATCTAACAAATAATTTAGAACCCTTTTTACTAAATTATGTCATTTATTTTTGGTGGCATTTTTGCTTAATCCACTTCAGGATTGTGTGGCGCTACCACATAGTTTGTGGTGGTGCATGCTTTCAAGAGGCATATAATGTGTGATTTTGTCTGTTTCTCTGTTGCTACTGGCCACCAGGGTTCAGCAAAGTGACCTGTGGTTCACATCTGGCCTGTGGCCTGTCTTTGTACATCCCATGAGCAAATATTAGTTTTTACATTTTTAAGTAGTGTTAAAAATAAAAGTTTAAAAACAAAGTAGAATATGCAATGGAAATTGTATGTAGCCTGTAAAACCTAACATATATACCATCTGGTCTATTTAAAGAAAAAGTTTACTTTGGCCATTGATCTTTATTGCTCAGAACTGTTCATTCACTAGGGGTTGCAAAATGATGACACTGTATCATTTCTTTGTTAGTAGGTGGAAGACTTTTATAAGTATAAACTTAGTTTCAGCAATAATTTTATTGCCATTAGGAACAGGTTGATTAGGAAAAATACTTATTTTTTCACTCTTACATGCTACTTTTCAAAATAATAAATTGGTTCTGTAACATTCTCCTAAGGTGACCAGTTAGTGTGTGTGTGTGTGTGTGTGTGTGTGTTTGAGGTCATTATAAAGTAATGAAATTCAACATATTTGAATGTTTCAGTTTATTGCATTATCATCATTATCGATGCTTAAATATTCCATATTTGGTCATTAAAAGCCTCTTGAGTCTTTTGGGATGGCCTTAGTAGTCATTGGTAGCTTTTTGTTTTCTGATATAGTGAGATGTTGCAGATTCATTTTTTTTTTCAATTGCAGACATGGAGTGAGCCTGTTTTTTGTTTTTTTTTAAGGTTCCATTGTGTAGAAAATGGGGTTTAGAGTAAAATTCTGGGTATGGAAAGTACTCATTGCTACTGCGTTGGTCATTTTTACTATACCTTTTCAATGAAGTTAGCTAGGAAATACATATTTTTAAAAGTAAATAAAATACAAAATCATATTGGTGTTTAATATGAAAATTGAAGGATTTCTATCAGAAATGGTTTTTACTTAATCTCATTGGTTTTATCTATATCACTTTACTTCCACATTGAAAATCCTTTCTCCAGGACAGCAGTGAAATTATTCATTTGCTTTATCCCACAAGACACACACACACACACACACACACACACACACACACCAGTTTCACAGTAACTGCAATGAAATGGTTATTAAAAGAGTTTAAAGTTTATGCAGTTCTTTTGGTCCTTAGGGAACATTTCACTATGTATAGTTTGTTTTTTGTGTCCTTAAATGTTCTTAGACTAATTCTTCTAGACATGGTCTATAGACCTTTCGTGGTTATAATGACAACCAGAAATTTAGGTTTGTTTCATTTCTACTTTTAATTTTTAGGGATATTTAAAATTTAACTTTGTTTTATAGTATGTAAAATATTTACATGGTCCCAAAATCAAATATATGAACAAGTTTTTATTTAGAGACATCTAGCTGATTCCCTATCTCCTCTAACCACATTTCCTCTCTTTGTATGGGTAAGATATTGTGTGTATTAAATATCCCACCTTTCTTAAATAAAAATAACCACTTTTTTCCAGCCTTGCTTTTTTACTTAATTTATTGTAGAGAACACTCTATGGCAATAGAATATATTGAAAATAGTTATTCTGTAGTCCTATTTATAACTGCATAGTACCTCTTTGTGTCAGTGTACCGTGGTTTGTTTAGGGTCTGCTGTTGATGGGCATCAAGGTTGCTTCCACATTGTTACTACAAGTAGCACTGCAGTGAATAGTCTTTGCTTATATCTGTTTTCATATTTTGACCAGTATATCTTTGGGATAGATTTATAGATATGGGATTGCTAAGGCATATATAATTGTGCTAGATGTTGCAACTTTCCCTTGTAGTGGGCACCATTTTGCATTTCCATCAGCCTTTCTCCCTATACTTTGCCTATAGGATATGTTGTTAAACATCTGGATATTTTCCAGTATGATAGGTGAGAAATTGTATCTCAGCGTAGTTGTATTTTGCATTTCTCTTATTATGAGTGAGGTTAAGATTTTTAAAAAGTGACTAAGACCATTTGCATTTCATTATAGTGACTTATTCTACATCTGGGTGAAAAAGATTGCAGTTATAGTAGTATAGAAAAGGCTTATTTTACTCCCACAAATGTATTTACTACTGCTTGGTTATTTTATGTATGGCTTTACTGTGAGTATTTTGGGGTTCATGTATTATCCTTCGGATATTATTAACAATTTTCTTGGATTTTAGAGGTCTCCTCCTCTCTTCTCTGTCTCAATAAGACAACCACCCCCAAGATAGGTGTCTTATCAAGAGATTAAGAGATCAGTGAATGAAATATGAATTTGTCTCTGACTTAACTAATTCAGGCTTGAGTTAACAAGCTTTTGAATTTGGTTTATTTCCATCATTATATGTACAGTTGAACAGAAGAATTTTAGGACATGGTCTATAGACCTTGTAAGACTGAGACATGATTTTTCTGAAACGTGTTTATTTTGCAACGAGAGTTTGTGCATGTAAAGCTTTCTTTGTAGAACATAGCTTTGATATTATGAGATTCATTATTAAGAATTTTTCATCTTGTGTTCTCTTTTGCATATATTAAGTTGCTAGATTGTCGTGTGGGATTTCATAAATATTCTGTTAGTAAAGCGGCTGACAGCAAAAGCTTTTAATAAATTATTCATGTGCCGTTTGTTTTGTGTGTTCAAGAATTAATGCATTTTTACTCAGCATTTGTTTTTAGCTGAACTTGATAACAGTTTGTAAACAAGGGCGGTATACTTGAATAAAATCTGCCATGCTTGTTTTGCATATGAGAAAAGTACTCAGCGATGTGTAGAACGACATCAGTTCTCTAGAACGTAGCTGATTACTGAAGAATAATGCAAAAAATAGCTTTCAGAAATGCGTAGTAAGTAGTTATAAAAATTGCTTCTCTTTCAAGATGTGGGCCACTGAATTTTATCTCTGGTTCTCGTTCACTGTTGCCTATGTACTTACTATTCACTTTCGTTATTGAAAACTTAAGGTCTTGTTTTATGGTCCTCCTCTCCATTCCAAGCCTGCCATTGTTCTGTATAATTTGAGTGTCTGCTTGGCTTTACCTTTCTTATATCATCCTCAGTTCTTTACCTTCGTCATCTCCAGTGACATCTCTTTCATGCTGCCTTAAGTACCAGCTTCCATAATTGCACCCTACCCCTTGTCATTACTCCACAGTGCTGAAATATTAACATAATAATCACAGTCTCACCGCAGTCTCCTGTCTTTTCAGGTTTCTCACATTATATGGGCACCATTTTTACCCCATCTTCACTCCTGTTTATTTCCTTCCTTGTCTTAGATTCCATTGACAATCACTTGCCGATATCTTTAACCCTGCTACTTCATTGTCACTTTCTACTCATCTGCTTAGGAAAATTCCGTTTTAAACGTCTACTTTCCTTTCTCTTTATAGTCTACAAAATCATATTCTCATATTTGAAATCCTTTAAATACAGTTACCAACCTTAACTGGACTCTCACTGCAGCCCAGTAACCCTCGCTTTTCCTTTTCATACTGTCTTCCATTCTCCCTGCAGCTGTTCCAGTGTGTACTAACACCTGCAGCCATTTGACCCTTCATACCATCCCTACCTAGCCAGCCTGCACCGTCAATAGTTGTATTCACCTCATACTTTAGAGATTATACAAGCAATTAACTGTGACTCCGATAACTACCACCAGACTTACCCACCTGCTCATCTTCCTTGTTGTTACAGCAAAAGAAGTGTCCTTCCTTTGATCCAAAAATCAGCCCTCCTACATGTCTTTTTTAATATAGACATTTAATGCTTGAAATGTTCCTCTAAGCATTGCTTTAGTTACATTGCACAAATTTGACCTGCCGTTTTTTTCATTTTTGTTAAGTTCAAAATATTTTGTCATTTCCCATGTGATTTCTTCTTTGATCTATTGGTCCTTTAGAAATACAGGGTCTGGCACAAATAACGCCCCTTTTTTATTACAAAATCATAAGCATGTAAATCTGTAACATAACATCACACTCAAGCATACCGTATGACATTTTAGGTGAAATGTTCAAATTAAAACTATAAATTATTACACCCATATTACACTCAAGCAGGTGTTACTTCTGCCCGACCCTGTATATTGCTTTATTTCCAAATATTCTAGGATTTTTCAAATATCTGTTATTGATTTCTAATTTAATCCTACTCTGATTAGAAAACATACTTTGTACAGTTTCAGCCCCCTCACATACACATGAGCAGGCATCCAGAGATTCAAGGGGACTCTTCTACCAAATTCCAGAGCTTGTATGTGCACATGTTTGTGTGTCTGTCTGTCTTTCCCTCCCCCCCCTCCCTCCCCCTCCACCGCTCTCTCAGCTCCCTCTTGTTTTGTACTCTCCCCTGAAAATTGTCACCTTGGCCTTCCCAGCTCTGATTTGTCTCTTCAGGTATGTGAGATTCGGAGGTCTCTTTGCTTTGCTTTTCCCTCCTGCTGAGTCCTCGAAAGATGGGATATCTTCAAGCTGTAATATGTGGGAATTTCGGTGTAATATGGGATACCTTACTTGTGTCCTTTCTCTCAGAGGTCGCAGCCCTGTGCTTCCTGTTGTCCACCATCTGAAAAGCTTTGTTTCATTGATTTTTGTCCAGTTTTCTAGTTGTCTGAGGCAGGAGGGTAGTAAGTCTAGACCTTGTTACTGCATTATGGCCAGAAGCCTGGATCCTAATCTTCCTTTCTTCCTGCCTGAATATTCTATCTCACCCTTTCTTGTTCTTTCCATCTTTCAGCATGCTGAACTCTCTCCATTACAAAAACTATAAAAGAAGAGCAAATTCAGATCTTTTTTATTTATCAACCTTTCTCTTCTCTACATTTTATACTCAAACTCTTTTAAAAAGTGGTCCCTACATCCTTGCCTCTCAATAGTGTTGATTGTGGACTGGCAGAATCAGCATCAATGGGATGTGTGTTAGAAATGTAGGATCCCAGGCCCCACCCTGCAACTACTGACACAGAATCTGAATTTTAACAGGATTTAACCAGGTGATTAATTTGATAAGTGCAGATATTTCTCATTTTGGAAAGTGGTTGGGAAGGGTGATGCTGTAAATTAGAACAAATTGAATTTCCCTATTTGGGCATTATCCTGGAAAAGAATTTCAGATCCAGCTTTGATTAGAAGTTGACATTCGCTGATTTTGTAGTGTACTAGTACCATCAAAACTTTTGGAAGATGGCTGTATATCAGTCAATTAAAGTCATCATTATAATATTAACAACTAACCATTTAATCTTACTCGAAATCCCCAGGAAAGGAATTCTGCGTGCTTGGTTAGATTACAGCCTTTGGAGGGATTAACTGGGCAGGGCAGAGGAAGGGCCTGAACTCTGGAACCTGGGGTACTAATTGTTATGTAGCAAAGCACTGTAGGAAACATTTGTTAACTCTTAAGTGTTGCCTGTTCTTATTCGATAACATGCATATATTTTGTTGAGCCCTTAGAGTGTTAAAATATTTAAACTTTTCATTTTTAAACTTTTTGTTTATAAATTGAGAACTTAAAGCAAGAGAGCCTACACTACTGTGTGGTTATAGTAGACAGCAAAGGATCAGGAAGGATAAAATGTAGGATTTACAGACTTAACTGGATGGGATAGAATGGTCAAAAGTAACATTATTAAGGAGTAGAGAAACACGAAGTCATTTGACATTAGTCTCAGTTTATAATGAAGAGATAATTTTCTTAGGATGAATAACATTATATAGAACACTTAACATATGAGGATGTGTAACAATCCTTACCTATCCTTTTGTTCTGCATTTCTGCTGGCAAATTTTGAACCTCTGTGGGCAATAAGACATTTCATTTTATTTCTGCCAGTATCAGATAACATGTCTTATTTTTCACTGAAGATACAATAAGATTTAGAATGATTATTTGCCACACAATTAAGTTGTGCAGTGAGTGATACGATTTGTTGATATTTGGAGGGTGGTATAGGGTGGCAACTGAAATAAGCTCCTTGTGGACATTTTCCTTTCATAAGAGGGGATTCTATCAAGAAGTGTGAAATATTCTATCAGAAACTGAGGAATAGTCTCTCAAGAAGTGAGAGCTATTTCATTAAGAAGTGAGAAATTTGCGGAGACCTGGGAATGTACAGAAATCAGACGGGATCATTAAGCCTGTTTCAAAATAATTTGTTCAGTGACTCTGGTTAGACTAAACTAAAATTAAGCAACCTTAACTGGATAGGGAATCAGGCCCCTGGTGAGGTGTCAGGACAGTTTTTACACAAAGTCAGCCAAGGAGTGTGTGTCTATACGTCTTCCACTGTGACAGGAAAAGTGGTTACAGGAAATGATTATACAGTAGATTCCCCCCCCCTTTTTTTATCCTCACCCAAGGACACTTTTTATTGCTTTTAGAGAGAGAAACATTGTTGTTTCATATATTTATACATTTATTGGTTGCTTCTTGTATGCACCCTGACTGGAGATAGAACTGGCAATGTTGGCGAATTGGTACGAGGCTCTCACCAGCTGAACTACCCAGCTAGGGCTGGTGATAAATTTTTTTTTTTTTTTAAGAAATCCTCTCTTTACAACAGGGATTATTCACCAATAACATCAAAAAGTGGTTTTGTTATTAAAAAAGAAAAATTGACAAGAAGAATGCATAAGCAACTGTTCATAATAAAAATATAAGTTTTTGTTAAGATTTTATTTATTTTATTTTTGGACAGAGGGGAAGGGAGGGAGAAAGAGAGGGAGAGAAACATCAGTGTGTGGTTGTCTCTCATGCGTCCCCTACTGGGGACCTGGCCCACAACCCAGGCATGTGCCCTGACCGGGAATTGAACCGGCAATTCTTTGGATTGCAGGCCGACGCTCAGTCCACTGAGCTACACCAGCTAGGACCAGAATGTAAGTTTTAAATAAAGCAGTCTGTGGAGTAAAAAGCCTTCACTCTGTGTGCTCTCCCAGCAGCTCGGTCCCACTCCTGTCCCCAGAAGAAAACTCCGTTAATTGTTTAGTGTTCATTCTTCTAGATTTTTCCATATGTATTTATATTTACATATATGCATATTTGTGTATATACGTGTCATTGTGTATATATTTTAATGTAAGCCTAGTCATACTACACATTTGTAGAAATTTGAAAAAATTTTATATAATGTTATATATATATTTTTTACAATCATTCAATCTCAGTATAGAAATATACCCCAGACTTTTCATATTGTCCCCTCCTGTGAAGACGATATATAAAAATAAAGGGGTACTTCTGGCCAAGATGGCAGTGTAGGCAGACGTGGATCACCTCTTCGCACAACCACATCAGAATTACAACTAAACTATAGAAAAACCACCACTTAGAACTGTTAGAAATTGAGTTGAATGGAAGTCTGTCAACTATGGAATTAAAGAAACCCCATCCATCCAGACTGGTAGGAGGGGCATAGACACGAATGGGCTGGTCCCTCACTCACATGTGGTGGAGAAAAAATCAGGAGGGATATCTTGAGAGTGGGGAGTCCCAGCCCCACACCAGGCCTCCCAGCCCAGGATTCCAGGGCCAGGATCTTAAGTCCTAACAACTTCTGACTGCAAAAACCAGTGGGGACTGAGTCAGTGGAAGAACAGTCTGGAGCCCCAAGCAGTTCCTCTTGAAGAACCCACATATGAACTCACCTGCCCAGACTCACACCTTATGAGCTCTAGCACCAGGGGAGCAGCTTGAAAGGCACCAGTGTCAAATTAGGAGAAACTGATGTGTATGGCATCAAGGCTAATAGAGGCCATTGTCCCTTTGCTGAACCCTCTCACAGGACCAGCAAGCTGGTGCCATATCTGAGACTCCGTCAGCCTGACCAACACTGTTTGACTCACCTTGGAGATCCCCAGAGACTCTGTCCTACTGAACTTATAGGCCCACCCATGCTGCTGGTCTTGGCTCATATTGTACAACTTCCTAAATCCTCTCAAACAAGCAACAGCTGGCCTCAGTGAACCCTAGGCCCAGCACTAGCAGCAGCCAGCCTAGAGTCACAGTTTGGCTTCACCTGGAAATCTCCAAACCCAGCACAAATAGCAGCCATCTCGGATTGCTTTATGGTTCAGGCAGGGTGGCCCCAGGGAAAACACAGGTGGGGTTTGACCTTGACCTGCTCCACCCGGGAAACCACAGGGCCAGTGCACCCAGTGGGCAGCCACAGACCATGCTGGAGCACCATCACCCTGCCCTGGCACAGTTGATCCTCCATGGAGGATGGAGGTTGATGGTTAAGTGGTCACAGCCAATCCTTGCAGCTGACTGGCCTGGGTAAATCTGCCCCATTGATCAACCAACAGAAACGGAAGCTCAACTATAGGATGGTGTACTCAGCCCACATGAAGGGCACACCTGGAGTACCCAGCTTGGGTGAAGGGGGAGGCTGTGCCACTGGACCCTATAGGACACCTACTACATTAGGCCTAACTACTGAGACACAGAGTCAAAGCAGCTCTATCTAATACATAGAAACAAACACAGGGAGACCAAGAAACATGGCCCAAATGAAAGAACAGATCAAAACTCCATATCAAAACTCTAGCTAAATGAAATGGAGATAAGCAATCTTATCAGATCAGAGTTCAAAACACTGGTTATAAGGATGCTCAAGGAACTTAGTGAGGACCTCAGCAGCATAAAAAGATCCAGTCAGAAATGAAGGATACACTAATTGAAATAAAGAACAATTTACAGGAAAGCCCAGTAGAGTGGATAAAGCCTAAAATCAAATCAATGATTTGAGACATAAGGAAGCGAAAAACAACCATGCAGAACAAGAAGAAGAAAAAAAGAATCCCAGAATTGAGGGTAGCATAAGCAACCTCTGGGACAACTGCAGGAGGTCCGAGATTAGCATCATAGGGATGCCAGGAGAAGATAAAGAGCAAGAAATTGGAACTCTATTTTAAAAATAATGAAAGAAAACTTCCCTAAATTGTTGAAGGAAATTGACATGCAAGTCCAGGAAGCACAGAGAGTCCCGAACAAGATGGATGCAAAGAGGTCCATGCTAGGACACATCATAATTAAAATGCCAAAGGTTAAAGACAAAGTGAGAATCTTAAAAGCAGCAAGAGAAAAGCAGTTAGTTACCTACAGGGGAGTTCCATAAGACTGTCATCTGATATCTCAGAAGAAACTTTGCTGACTGGAAGGGATTGGCAAGAAATATTCAAAGTCATGAAAAGCAGAGACCTACAGCCAAGATTGCTCTACCCAACAAAGCTATCATTTAGAATAGAAGGGCAAATAAAGAGCTTCCCAGACAAGAAAAAACTAAAGGAGTTCATCATCACCAAACCATTATTATATGAAATGCCAGAAAGACTTAAGAGAAAGAAATGATCATAATATGAACAATAAAATGGCAAAAATACATATCTATCAACAGTTGAATCTAAAAAACAAACTGTGGAAACAAGAAAAACAGAGACAGCATCATGAATATGGAGCACATTTTGATAGTTGCCAGATGGGAGGGAGGTATGGGAGAATGGGTGCAGAGGTGAGGGGATTAAGAAGTACAAATAGGTAGTTACAGAATAGCCATGGGGATGTAAAGTACAGGATAGGAAATGGAGTAGCCAAAGAACTTAACACACATGATCCATGGACATGAAAAGTGGTGGTGGGATTGCCTGAGGGAGTGGGGGTGCTGGGTGGAGGGCGACCAAGGGATCAGGACAACTGTAATAGCATAATCAATAAGATATAATTAAAAAAAGAAAACCACTTTGTTTCTACTTGCAAACAAACAATAGTATTTTTGCATAAAATATTCCAACCCTACCAAAGGTAAAAGGAAAAAAATAAAATAAAAACCAACTGAAACCGCACCACCCTGAGATAATCCCCATTTGGTGACCTGTTTTTAAAATGTATCCCTTTAGGTATTGACACAAGTGTAAACATATACTCACACCTATCACTTATATATATATATAGTATTTATAAATGGCTTATACACATAAGCTGATTTTTCACGAAATTATTTTAAATGTGCTTGGTGATTTTTATTGCCCTTCCTCACTCCCCTACCGCAGCCCCCTCTCCCATTTTCTACCAATGTTACCCTCCCAGTAACCAGCAGTAGCAACCTGGTACACACTTTCCTACCTTTTTCAGTGTTCATACAATCATATGCCTATGAAATTATGTAATTTACACTTGTCTGCATTGATCATTGTTCACAGAACGTATTCCAGATCAGCTGGAACATAGTTCACTCATTTTTTTACTGGCTAAATATTCTAAGGCAGAAATCAGTAAACTGCAGTCAATGGATCATATTTACGCGACTGCCTATTCGTAAATAAAGTTTTATTGGAACACAACCTCTATTTTTTTCTTTTGAGTGGTGTTACCTTTTAAATTCTTTATCTGTTATATGTGATATTTTTTCTCCCAATTTTGTTTTTTGATTTATTTTACCATAAAAGCTATTTTTAAATTTAAATGCAGTGAAGTGAAACATGTCTTTTCTAGCTTTGAGGTTCCCTATTTTGATTTAAAAGGTTGCCTAACTCCAGTGTTTTCTTTGTATTTTCCTAAAATTTTCATTACTTAATACTTTATAGACCTGGAGTATGTATATAATACACGTCAGTGGCACTTCAATGCAGTTAAAAATCATTGACCCTGGTTCTGTTATTTACTATCCATGTGACCTTGGACAGGTTTGGTTTCTCCTCTTAACTGGGAATGTTAATAGTATCTGTCTCTTAAGATAGTAGTAAAGATTAAATGAGTGGTTAGTATGTAGAAAATGTTTAGAACAGTGTTTGATACATACAAACAGGTAAGTATTTACCATTATTTACATGTTGTGGGTAGATGTCTCATTTTTCTTTCATGGATAACCAGTTGTCTTAGTAACATTTACTGAGTAGTTCATCCTTTCCCCAATTGCTGTAAAATGCCATCTCTATTGTATATAAGTTTCCAAATACATATAACTATTTTGGACTCTCCAGCATATTATGTGGCTCTGTGTATTCCTGCACCAAAACTACAATGGCTTAATTACTGTAGCTTTTTAAATTCTGATGAGTGCAGCCCTTTTTCTTTGTTCTCAATTGTTTTGATTCTTCTTGGCTTTCTTTGCTCTTCTATATAATTTTTAAAAGCTCATCAAAATTTACAAAAACCTCTTAAGTTTTATCATGGAAGAGAGTGATACAAATTGGCTGGTTCTGTAATGGCAACCTGTCTATGGTCTCATTAATACTTCACACAGTGGAAGTTTTTAGAAGTTGTCTGGTTATCTCAAGGTTGGTGCCCTCCACTGTGCTGGGAGGGCACTGGGAACATGGTAAAAACTCTGTAGAAGAGTAGCTTGTAAGGCCAAGGCATCTCACAGAACTCCCAGGCTTATTTCAAATTTTTTTAGAGAAAAATGACAGCATCTGTTGGATACTGCAAACTTCTAGGTCAAGATAGTTCAGAGTTTTTACATTTGATTTTGCTTCCTTCTTTTGGATGTTGTGATATCTTTGTGAAGTTGGGTTTTTGGTGGTTGCTGTGATAAAAAGCAAGTATCATGCAAAAGTCATGGTGGAACAGGAAATGAGGATGGTAGTACACAATCTGATTTCAAAGTTTGAGAAGTTGTGCAATGACCAGTAGTTGCACACATCCCATAATAACTAATTGTGATTACTTAAAAATAACATTAAAATATTTTTGTTTGTGTGTATTACTTTTTATAAAAGGATACTAACTTGTTATGACATAAATACTCATTTGTTTCAACCTAACTATTAAGTTAATTGTTAGGCATTTCTTTTAGTGTAGGGGATTTGTGGGCGGGGGTGGGGAACTGCTGAGAAAATAAGAGTACCAGGAACTGAGGAAGTTGAGGAACTCTTTGCTTTAACAAATGATTACAAGTATTTAAAGATTGAGAACATTTGAAGTGCTATGTAGGTATAGTAGTATATATACCATGCCTGCTTACAGTGGGGTGATTATACTGGTCTGGGCACCAGGGACAGATGGCATTAGACGGCATTATTGAGAAAGTATATTTAAGTTGAGCTTGAAGGAAGACTAGGAAGTTACTCTTGGAGAGGGCTCGTGATGTGAATAGCTTGTATGATATGGGCAGGAGTTGACAGCGGTGCGTTAGAGGGGGAAGGGAGAGTGGTACAAGGGGCAGGGGCTGGGAAGTAGGCAAAGGCCAGGTCATAGTGACATGGAAGTCCAGTTAAGGCACTCGTTTAGATTTTTTTGTAAAAGGAAATGACAAGCCTTTGAGCGATTTTAAATGAAGGAAGAATGTCTCACTGCCTGCTTACTGAGGGAATAAAATACAAAGATGATATACATAAATATTTAAGTATCCTGTATTCTAAGTGATATAGAGTGGATATTTTTGGTAAATTTTTGAAGTGCCTTGATTTTCAAAGGCACTTGTAAACTTCCCTGTGAGTATAAATTTTTCCTTAATTTCTTTTGAACACATACATTCTTTTGTTCAGCTTGGTGGATATGGACTTTTTTTTTTAAATCCTCACATGAGATTATGTTTATTGATTTTAGAGAGAGAGGAATGGAGGGAGGGAGGGGAAGAAAGAGAAAAATTGTGAAAGAGAAAAAAAGGAAGAAAAAGACAAATATCTATGTGAGAAGCATTGATTGGCTGCGTCCCATATGTACCCTGACTGGGGATTGAACCTGCACACTTTGGCATGTGCGCTGACCAGGAATCAAACATGCAGCCTTTTAATGTATGGACTGACAGTCCAACCAAGGTTGTGTGTTCAATTGCCAGTCAAGGCACATACCTAAGTTGCAGGTTTGATACAGGAGGACAGGGCGCATACAGGAGGCAGCCTATTGATGTTTCTGTCTTACATTGATGTTTCTCTTTCTCTCCCCCACCATTCCCCCCGAAATTCAATTAAAAAAAATCCTTGGGTGAGGATTTTAGAAAATAAAAAACAAATAAATAAAATGAACTAAAAAACAAGGTAGAATTAAACTGGAAAACATTTACATTGGTATAATTTTTTTCAAATGGCAAAACCTTTTTTTGAATTGTAAAATTAAATTTGTTTATTAATATATGTAATAAATATTTCAACTGTTAATTTGCACATTCTGGCTGTCAGTCTAATATTTTTATATCTCAGGAATTTTCCTGAGTTATTTAAATTTGGGTGGTATAAAAAAGATTTAATAGTTATACAAGAAAGGTAAAAAAGTAATTTTTCGAAGTTTAGCTATCATTTTGTACTGCACTGAAATTTATACAATATTTTGATTTTTTATCAGTAAATTAATGCAATATAATATTTATATGATAATAAGAACCAAATTAATGCAGGTTACTTCTAAAAAAATTCCTAAGCTCATTTTCAAGAGTTTTAAGTCTTGAAGGATTTATTTTATATTCATCAAATGGGCATGGAAACCCCCTCCTGGTGCTTGGGACAGGGTGATTAGTCTGTTTGGAACTTGCTTGTCTTAAGTGTTGGGAAAACATTAAAACAAATGAATATTATTTCCTTTCCTCTACCAGTGTGTTTTGCATTTATTTAGAATGATTCTCTCACCATATAATAAAGAATTAATGCCATCCTTAAATTCATAATGTAAATAAGTTATAAATAAAGTGGTATATAGATATATTTTTTAAAAGTCTTTGTTTCATTTATCAACCTAAGCCTGATAGTTTACTTGAAGAAATCTGATTACAACTTGAGTTGTTTACCATGTTGTTGGTCATTAGGTTTCTCTGGCTGAAAATATAAGTGTTATAGCAAATGTTTTCTTTATGTTCTCCCCATGTTTAAAGAACTGGCCAAGGACTTAGAAAAATTTAACTGATTCCTCCTGTGCTCTTTACATGGGAATAAATTCTAGATGAAGATTAAATATGGAAAATGAAACTACAAATATACTAGCCCAAAATAAAATTTTGACAGTCTTGTGGTAAAGAAGGCCTTTTCAAAAAAAAATTTTTTTAACCTTGCCTGAGGATATGTTTACTGATTTTAGAGGGGGAGGGAGGTAGGGAGGAAGGGAGGGAAAACATCAATATGAGACAGAGATGTTGATTAGTTTCCTCCGATACGCAAAGTGACTAGGAATTGAACATGCAACCTAGATATGTGACCTGACCGGGGATCGAACCCACAATTTTCTGGTGTATGGGACAAAACTCCAACCAAATAAGCAATCCAGCCAGGGCAAAAAAGGCCTTTTAAAGTGTAACAGATTTAATTTTATGCAGTTAAAATTCACTTTCTAATGACAAAAATCATAAAGTCAAAATAGAAAAAAAGAGCATTTGCAAAACATGATAGCCCAAAGGTTGCTTTTAAGTTGCTTTTAAGGATGGACAGAGTGTAGGTATAGTGAATTTATGAAACAAATGCAGCCAGCAAGCATAAAAAAGATAATCTTTTTAGTGGAAAACCACTTGAATTGTCTGCCTCTTTTAGGT